>BMAO01016459.1:0-51866 GCA_019973975.1 Trichonephila clavata | reverse complement strand
ATTGTGACGTTTGATTAAATAATATATGGTAGCGTGTTTGAAATATAATTTATTTTAATTATCACAGCTATTATTTACATTAATATACTAGTTTCACTATGGGATGATTTTAAAGTCCAAAATAATTTTGTGAGGGAGGGATCTTGATGGTGTCCGTTCCAGGCGAAGTTTCGCGCTGTTCTCCTTCTCTGCGGTTCACCGACGTCTGCGCGTCCCCTTTCACCCCCCATCCGGTGGAGGCGAAATGTTTCCCTCGGGTCAAAGGTTGCAGGGGCTCATTAAGACACGTCCGTCGCAGTATATTAGCGACTGCAGGTGGTTTTGCACGTGTGGTCATCATTCTTCTAAACTGACCCGGCCGTGGGAAGCAAGTCCCAGATGTCTCAAGGGGGGGGCATACGTTACAGCTTTTCCTCTCCTCTTTCAGACTTTTCGTAAAGAAAAGTTCAGGGTCGATGATGGTAACCGAGGTGACTGACCTTTGGAGTTGTCGGACACACAGGGAAAATATTCCTTGAATAAGTAGCTGCCATATTTCTGAGTTGTAATTAAATCTAAATAAACTTACAATTAAATTCGAAATGCTTACCGCGAGTGAGTGTTCTTGCAAGGGAACTTACACAAATGCTAATCACGAAAGAATAATCATTACCAATATAAGAAGTATTCATATTATTAAAATTTAAACACTCATACACAGTACTTATTAAAATCATAATAAAAAACATGTTGCTATAATATGCTTAAGGTACCATCTTACACATAAAACATTCTTCCCAATATTCTCATTAACGGGTAATACTAATGAATAATAAGACAGATCCATAATAACCAGGGTAGAACACATTATTAAGCAATTCAATATTATTACATTCCATGTGTGGATCCTTTTAACATACATATCCATTCAAAATTAATTTCAGTATTAGTAATAAACATTATTTACCGACAATTACTAATCATTAGCAAATACACATGATTGACACCATTTATTAACTATTTACAATAACATTATTCCACAACTAATAATCACGACAAACAAACATGACTATCAATTCCTAATCATCGATCGCTGATCTGCTGAGACTATCTGCATTTTTATGACTTTTACCGATCGATGTATAATTCTAAAATTATATCGTTGCAATGCCAAAGCCCATCGCATTAATCTAGGGTTAGAACTAACGTTTTTATTTAACCATACTAAAGGGTTGTGATCGGTCATAACTAAAAATGAATTTCCATCCAAATAATAATGTAACCTTTTAATTGCGAACACAATACTAGCACATTCCTTCTCGGTCGTACGATAACGTTTCTCAACATCTGAAAATATTATACTCAGGTAAAGGATTGGGTGCTCCTCTCCTTGGTCATTTAATTGAGTTAACACCACCCCCATGCCATTATCAGAGGCGTCTGTTTGAATGATAAACTCCCGTTCAAAATTTGGTGTGTAAAACATGGGCTTATCAGTTAAGTTTCTTTTTTAAATCTCGGAACGCATTTTCACAGTCGGTTGTCCAATTAACCTCCCCGCGTCTTGCCTTCCCCTTATGCATCTGTCAAGGTGCGCTATTACCGAGAAGTAATTTATATATCTACTGTAATACCCGCTAAACCAAGGAACGCTTGTATATGTGTTTTTGTACGAGGGGTAGGGAACTCAAGAACAGACTGAACTTTGACCTCGGAAGGGGTGCGAAACCCCTGACCCACCACATGACCTAAGAATTTGACATTCTGTTGTGCAAACTTACATTTCGAGGGTTTTATTGTTAATTGGGATCTCCTGATTCTTTGCAGTACTATTTCCACATGTTTAAGATGTGACTCCCACGTATCCGAAAAGATAGCGATATCGTCTAGATAAGGCACAACGAAATGCTCTAGACCGTTTAGTAATCCTGCCATGAGTTTACTAAAAAAATATGGGGCATTCTTTAAACCGAAACTCATTCTTAGGGGTCTGTAAGTACCAAAACTAGTACAAAAAGCTGCGTACCGTTGTGCAGTTTTACTCAGAGGAATTTGCCAATATCCTTTAGATAAATCTAAAATGGTAATAAATTTAGCGGAGGAGACCTGTTCTATGCGTTCTTCGATGTTGGGTAGAGGAAAGTACTCCGTTCTATTAATTCCGTTTAATTTCCGATAATCGACACAAGGTCGAGGATCCTTGCCAGGTACCTCAACTAAAATCATAGGGGACATATAATCCGATTCTCCTACCTCAATGATTCCTAATTTTAACATTCGATTAATTTCGTTTTTTTATAATTTCATTTTGTCGGTGCGACATTCGGTACGGCTTCGTTCTAATTGGCTTATCATTAACCAACTGGATCTCGTGTACAACCAGATTAGTTAAACCGGGATCGTTTGAGAAACATTTAGAATGTTTATTTAGTAATTCGCGCAGCTGATTAACTTGTGTGTCTTGAAGACATTTGTTTAACTCGCTAGCCTGGATGACATCCTCGAAATCATAAATGATGGAATTGTTTTCTAAGTATGGGATTTCTAAATCCTGGTCTGCGAGAGATTGGTGTGCTTCATCGGAAATTATTAAATTAACATGTTCCGGCCTTTTATAATACGGTTTTAGCATATTTATATGATAGATTTGAGAGGTTTCTCATCTGCCGGGAATTTCTACCAAATAGTTCATTTCAGAAATTTTATTTAAAAACGTCCCAGGACCTATCCACTGTACTGCTAATTTATTCGCTCGAGATGTAGCCAAAACAAGTACTAAATCTCCCTCCTTAAATTCGCGTTTTACTGCATTCTTATCATACCAAGTTTTCCTCTTAATTTGCATCTCTTCCATTTTATCTATAGCTACCTCCTGACACCTTTTTAATCTATTAATTAACTTAAACTGATATTCAGTGACGAGATCTTTCTTCTTCTGGTTCCATCCAATGTTCCATTACTAATGTTTCTGGAGTCCGCAAATTTTTCCCATACACCAACTCTGACGGTGTATATCCTGTACTCTCGTGAGTTACAGTTCGCAACGCTAAAAGAATAGACGGAAGATGTTTGTCCCATTCGGAGCCTGCCTCTAAACATAAGACTCGCAAGAGTCGTTTCAATGTTCGATGAAATCGCTCAATAGGGTTACTCTGAGGATGATACACAGAACTATGCCGGACAAGTATTCCGAATCTTTCAAAAAATTCGGTAGTCAGAGCACTGGTAAAGGAAGTACCCTGGTCACATTGTATTTCCCGTGGAAAACCCATACGACTAAAGATATTTAACAGAGCATCTGTAACACTAACCGAACTGATATCAGCCACCGGAATAGCTTCAGGGAATTTTGATGACATGCACATGGCCGTGATAAGACATCGATTCCCATTACATGTGATTGGGAGAGGCCCACATGCATCAATATTTAGCTTAGTAAAAACCTCCTGAATAATCGGGACCAATTTTAACGGAGCTTTCTTTTTATCATTTGGCTTCCCAGCCCTCTGACACTGATCGCAAGTTTTTACATACGCTTTTATATCTTTATAACAATTCGGCCAATAAAAATATCGGTTTAACTTGTCTTTAGTTTTCGTAACCCCCAGATGTGCAGAGGTTCCTTCATGACACAACGATTTAATTTGCTCAGGGAACCTTTCTGGCACTACTATTAATTTAGCCACATTACCTAACTTATCCTCGCGTTTTTTGACGAGTAACCCGTTTTCTAGAGAATAAGCCTTATTTGTTGCCTGCACCTGACTGACTGCCTGTTCGTACAATGATTTAACATCCTTGCTATTTTTTTGAACTTCAATTAACTCTTCTCGAGTAACTTTTAGCAGTTCTAACTCCGGAACATATTCCTGCAGTTCAGGGATTAAAATTTGATCCTCTGCCTCCGAAGAAACAATTATAGCCTCATCTTCCTATTTCCTATCGCTACAGCTGTTAAACTCTATTTCTTTTCTAGCCGCTATGGTTTGAGACCTTGTCTGAACAGCATTGACTACCTCAACTGAAAGAAAATTATAGCCTAAATTTTCTTCTATTAGTTCTTTAATTAATATTAATATTAATTCTATTAAATCTTTATAGATCAAATTTTAATTGTAATTCCTTCTGTTTCAACGCGTGCTACACTAATATCAAGGTCTCTGCTCTCTCTGATTCTTCAAATCTAATTTTTTCTGCTCTTTCTGATTCTGCAAATCTAATTTTTTCTGCTCTTTCTGATTCTGCAAATCTAATTTTTTCTGCCCTCTCCCATTCCTCTTCAATTTTCCTATTTGCAATAATAGTCTCAAACAGATTTTTTACGAATTCCTCTTTGTAACCCTCACTGTTAGTGATTGCGGTTTTGAGGTTAGGGACAGTCATGTTTGGCGTGACATCTACCCCTAATTCCTCTGCGAGTAGCAACATATCTTGCTTTTTCCCTTTTCCGAGAAAAGCCATTTTTGAACAATATCAGCACAATATATTTGTTAAAATTCACACAAAATTTACTACTCTCTAGTATCACAATAACACTGGTCCCATACAAACACAGAAACAAAGAAAAATTTTAACACCTGTAAAATAATCAAAACTATCAAGAAACTTAAAACACAATAAATCTTAAGCTAAAAGTTGCACACAATACTCGTATTTACAGTTCTCTAGAATCACAATAACATTGTTCCCATGCAAGAAAAAACACTAAGTATCTCAAAATTTGTAGTAGAAATTTTAGCAAAGGAACTAATACAACTCAAGAAATACAACAGTACTCACCCCTTTTGAAGTACTATCTGCTGGAACTTGGGAATACCGAAGATCCAGTTGACATTTCTTGATTTAAAGATGATTTCAATTTTCACTACACACAAAACGATATTTTCTTCATTGATGGGATAGCTTATCCACTATCAAATCTCGGCCTTCTGAGAGAGAGAGAGAGAGTTGCTTTTTCTTTTCATTAAAGGATAGCTTGTCATTCAAGTTGTTTCTTTTCTCTGAAGGATAGTTTTATCCTTATTTCCAAGCTCGGGTGTCCAAGTTGTTTTTTCTTTTCTCTGTGCGGTTTGCAGAGCACCCGTAATAAACTAGAATCACCAAATCACCTCCTCTCACGGGTCCGGTAATCTCTATTTTTTTTTAATCCTCGGCACAGCAGCCACTTTTGTTGATGCTGTGACGTTTGATTCAATAATGGTAGCGTTTTTGAAATATAATAATTTAGTTTAATTAAGTCACAGCTATTATTTACATTAATACACAATTTTGCACTATGAGATGACTTTAGAGTTCCAAAATAATTTTGTGAGGGAGGGATCTTGTTGGTGTCTGTTCCATGCGAAGTTTTCGCTCTAATCTCATCTCGTTCCTTTGCGGTCTCCGCGGTTCCGTTCTTGGTGCTTCCCCTTTCACACCCCACACCCGGTGGTGGCGAAATGCTTCCCCTCGGGTCAAAGGTTGCAGGGGCTCATTAAGACATGTCCATCGCAGTATATTAGCGACTGCAGGTGTCTTTGCACATGTGGTCATCAATTCTTCTAAAAACTGATCTGGCCGTGGGAAGCAAGTCCCAGATGTCTCAAAGGGGGACGCACATACGTCACAAGGTTAACAACTACACTTTTCAGAGTTGTCACTAACATGAACATTGTAGAAATTATCAATCTACATTTTCAGGGTGGGGGAGCCTAAAATATGTAAACTTGTCTGACTAATAGTTAATAAAGCATTAGGGTTCGGTAAACAGAATGTTAGATCCTGAGAACCAATTCAGTATACAAACACCAGCAGTACATCGACAATCTAAAGCAATGCATCAATTGTGGTATTTGTCTTCCACTTGTAAGATTTGACTATTTGGACAAAAATACTGTAGCAGTAAAATTTTTCCCTCTTGGCAGAGAAAAGCAACAATTACTTATAAATAAGAAGCATAAAAAATGCCCTTAACTTGGGCGAAAAAGTGCTTATTTGCATACAGTAGCACACACAGACCTCACTTATGGGGGGGGGGAGATCTTTGGTCTAAACACACACACACATAAACCGCAAGGCTTTATTCCTTTAATGGGTTGATAAATGAGTACCAAGCTTGCTTGGGAACTAAACACTGGGATTTTTGCATCAGACTGATCACCTGACAGAAACATCTGCTCATGCACTACATTGCCCAAGGTGATACAAATTGAAAAGGGCACAGTAAGCCTTAACCCTCTTGGGCCATTGCACCACTGAGTTTAAAAAGTTTAATTTTTTGCAAACACCAAGGGGTAATCTCTATAGTAAAAATTAAAAATCTGTTGGTCTATGGGAGGGGGCTATGCCACTGGTTTATCAGTAGGTTGTGACCATTTCTATTGGAGATGCACACTCGATCAAGACCAACAATTTATACCTACAAGTAGGTCATCAATAACACTTTGAGGGATTTGTGCCCAATCTAAAAGAAGGCATCTTGTCAAGTCATTAAGGTTTTGGTGATGATTGCACAAAATGGAAAGACAACTCTCAAGCATATCCCAGACATGCTCTACTGGATTCAAGTTGGGCAAACGTGCTGGGCATTTCATTAGAAGCAGTATTTCATGTTCCACATATTAGTTGACATTGCAAACTCTATGTATACTTGTTTCATTGCCCATAAACATGGCATCAGAATCCATGGCTGCCAGATATTGATGAACATATGGGTTGAGGATTACATCCCGAATAATTACTGTCACTGAATGAGAATGAAAGACGTAGAGATCAGTTTGGTCGTTGATTGATATCCTTGCCTAAACCATGACACCAGCACGGCTGTAGCGGTGTCTTTCAATGATATTGTGAGCTTGAAATCAGGTTGCTGGGATTCTTCAGATATGTATTTATTGGGAATTATTGTTTATACAGAATTAGGACCCATCAGTGAACAATAAATTAAACCATTTCTTTGGTGTCCAATGAATGTGATCTAGAGACCATTTTAACCGAGCTAATCTACGAGATGACCTTAATGGTAAACAAACTCATAGATGTCGGGAATACAGATCATTTTCATGCATCCATTTATAAACAGTTTAAAAGGATATCACTTTTACTGATGATGTCACAATACTTAAAGAAAGTTGACAAGTTAAACTCATCTGTTTAATGCAGAGTTTGCAGACTCATAACAGTCCTCCCAGTCAGTTGTAACCCTAAAACACCCAGTTCAAGATCTTCATAACATCGCATTTTCATTTTGATATTTAAGGCTCGAGCAATCTCCGCTAATCATTCCTCAGGATGGATTTGTCTTGATTGTATACAGCTAGGTTTCACTCAAATGCCATCAACAACTAATTTTCAGAAATTTTGAGTAAAGTAATAGGTACAAAATAAATGTAGCATCGAACACAACAAGAGAAACAGGGACTGCTGAAATAAACCTGTTTTTATAAGTATCACATTACACAGTCATATGAGTGGTTATGCAAATATTTTATTGTGGTAGTGATTTCATTTTCACTGCAAGGTACATATGCATATTTTGTTGCTGTAATCTTTCTTCTTTTTGAGTCATGATAATTTTATCATTTGTTGCTGTTTTTTAGGACACAGCATAGAAAAAAAATGGCAATGAAATAAAGGGTATTTGAAAACAGCACTTTTATTTATATCAGCAAATGATATACACCATGATTCTTAAAAATAGGCCTACCATCTTATGATAATAATAATCAGTATAGGTTAGAATTTGTTGAGTTTCCAACAAGTTGCCATGTTTGGCTTCAAGGTTCTTATAACCAGTGAGTGTACCATATATTTTACTCTTTTACAAAATACCTTTGCAAAATTTTATTAAATCTGATTTTCCTATGGATGGTCTTAAATTTTTGCAAAAGACTAATACTCAATTTAGGTTAGTTATAAAAATAAACAACCACCCACGTACAACATATAAAAAAAAAATTAAAAATATATTTCATAAAAAATAAGAATTTTTGTCCATTGCATCTGATTCATCAAAAATAAAATTATGAATTATTATTTAATATCTACTATATACTTCCATCCCTTTCTCCCCACAAAGTGTTCCATGTTTTTATATATACTCATACCAAGAGATTATATTAGAAAAGAAGATCATATTAGATTACAAGTCTAAAAACATTAACCGCAAAGCATAAATATCAATTTCATAATAATGATTCTTCTAAAGTTATTAAGTAACATTGAAAATGAAAAGTTAGGAACATCTATCATAGGCACATATAAGATCATATTACCAACCACTTCACAAATGCAGTATCATACAATTAAAAAATATGTTTATAAAATCTACACATTTTAATAAGTTTATTTCAAGAAATTATATTGAAAGGAATTCTCACACGAACGGCATAATCCACACGTATTAAACAACAATTTATAATTGAAGGCGTCACAGCAGGAATTTTTAAAAGCTGAGCATCCCAGCTCATAGTTCGTCCAGGCTGTATGGCAAGCCCTGTGACAATGGTGTATTTGCTATGTCTTGTTCTAGATTTACCACCAGCCAGAAAAGTTTGAGTCTGATGAAGAGTGGCATGAGGTATGATGGTGCGACTAGAAAGATTTTCAAAATCGGCAGTAATGGCAATAGATTCACCTGAAATTTTACAAAAGTACATATATTTCAGCATTTTCCTTTCAATTATTTACAATTTTAAGAGGGGATATAAAAAGTACTTTAAAAACTATCATCAGCATGATACAATCGTTTTAAAACATATTGATAAAAAAATCTTAAAAACAAAACAGAAAATTAAATATTGTGTCTCATACGAAACTTAGTTTAAAGTATATTAAAACTCAGTGAAAGTAAAATTCTATTTTGGTAATTCCTTGGCAACGATTTTCAAATTTGATATCAGTACTAAATGAAACATGATGTCACATTGAAAAAAGCAATGAAATGAAGGGGAAAAAAATCAGTGACCTACTTAAGAATATTATTCTGTGAATCCTAGTCTTTCTTTTCTATGCTCTCAAAAGTATTCTAAGTGCAATTCTTAAGTGCATGAGTGATACCATCGTTCAATGTCATAGAGGAGCAGTGGTTACACTATACCCACTTGAGATATATTAGGCAACTTTTACATTTTTTTGAATGAATATAACAAATTCACATGATCATAATAGTGGATTTCAGACATTATTTTGCTAAAATTTGCTACAGGCTTAAAAAAGAATGAAATAAATTTTGTGTGGTGTTGTACCTGCAAGTTTTGTTGTTATATTGCTGCCTAACTTTTATAAACAACATTATGGATTTATTTTTTTCAGATAAGAATTCCAGTTTAGCATTAACAAGAATTAAAAAAAAATTGTTTTTTGAAAGTCAATTTCTACTTAGGTCAACAAAGAAAATTTTTATTTTTATTAATTAAATTTAATTAATGAGCTAATGTTTGAAAAACTGTAGTAACATCAAGTGTTATCCACAACAAATTTAAAAAAAATTATTTTAACTTGAGTGGATGAATGAAAATTATCAATATAAATTAATCTTACTAAACACACTTACAAAAAACATTTAAACTATTTCTAAATGAGAAAGTTCATCAGTTTCAGGATAACAAGAGTCCGTGTATCAAATTTTTTCCTTATTGTCTATTATCTATCACATAATTTTAATTGCCGTTTTTTTTTTAGAAAGAAATTTTAGATTGTTCAAAAACAATGGGTGCCATCTGTTACAGCTAGTTCTAACTTCATCAGAAATAATGCAGAATAAATTTTAAATTAATATCTGAAAAAATTGTATTAACATCAAGAGAGATGCACTACAAGTATTAAAAAATACACACTCTATAACAAAAAAGAAGAAAAAAACACCAGACACACCAAGAACGAGTTGTCTGATAGACACAAATTGGTGGGTAGAAAGATTATGCACAGAATAAAAATTGATTAAAATTTCACAAAAACAGAATGATCGAATGATTTATTTGTAGTTACATAGTTACAAAGTAACAAGCTCAATAAGGTGTTGACCCACCTCTAGCCTGGATGCAAGCTGCCACAAGACGTGGCATAGAGTGAGTGATAAAGCACCCTGATATGATTTAATGTGATATTTCTTGCTGAATTTGCTTCAGTTGTCGGACCAGGTCATCAACATTTTCTGGTAGATGCAGTCACCTTCCTGTCATATCCCAGACATGCTCGATTGGAGAGAGATGTGGCTGGCCAACGAAAAGTTTGACAGGCTGTAAAACAGTTTATATCAACACATGCCGATGTGGTCTGGCATTATTTTGCTGAAAAATAAGGCCAGGGTATTGCAAAAGGAATGATAGCAATACAGAGTAATTGTGCCTCTAATGATGACTATAAGGGTCCGGCTGTCAAAAGAAATGGCACCCGAGACCATAACTCCTGGTTGAGGACCTGTGTTGCGTGCAATAGTGAAAGCAGGAGTGGCACGTTGTCCTGGGCATCTTCAGACATGTCTTTGATGATCGTCAAGACACAGTTGGAAGTGGGATTCATCACTAAACAGAATAAATCCCCAGTCAGCATGATTCCAAACTGATCAAACCAAGCACCACTGTAATCTAATTTGGCTCAACAGTGTGCAGGAGTGAGTGGTAGTTGGCTTAGCAATTGGTAGAAGTGTAAATTTTGCAATATCAGGTGTCTTAGAATAATCATGATGGACATTTGTGTACGGACATTTTGTACACGTCTGATGGTTGATAACAATGAATCAGGCGCTGTGACAGGTGATCTGACAATCAATCTGTCTTCCTGTTCTGCTGTGACCCTAGGTCGACTACTACCATCATGATGCTGAAATCTGCCATTGTCCACACACTCTTGCCAGCCTCTTCTAATAGCCGCATCGCTTGGACCCGTATGATGAGCGATTCTCCGATTTGCCCAACCTGCCTCTTTCAAACTCTGACAGTTGTGGCAAGGCATTTTTTCAGTCATTGAAACGCATCTTAAATCGCAATGCAAGAGAAATTTTGTCCATCAGATTGAGAATCGCTTCGTATAGACACCTGCTGAGTGCACAGTTCCAATGTGCTCCTACTATTCATTCATTGGACACCAAATCATTTGTATGTTTGGTACAAATGTTTTTGCATACGAAATTTCATTACAATCAGGCCACTCCTTCTTGGAGCATCATTTTTTTTTTGTTATAGAGTGTATCTGAACTTGAGTGGATGAATAAAAAGTATTTCATTAATGATTGAAAATTATATTTGAACAAGATATATAATTAAATATATATAGGGAGAGTGTGAACTAATAGTAGGAATTGAATTTTATTTTCTTATAAAAGAACAAAATAGAATTTTTGTCTGCCACCCTACTGTTATGAAACTTATTTTGAACTTTTGAACATTGTTCAGATTTTCTTCTTTCTGATAATTTCAGTTTAGAATTTTAAAAAATTAAATCAGAAGTGATATAATTTTATAGGAAAAATAAGTAGTTTCTTCCTGACAAAAATTTCAGTTTAGTAAAAATAAAAAAAAAGTATTATATACTGTGTTTCTGCAAATGAAATGAGAAAATTAATTATAGAGAACCTCAGTTTTGCTAAAAATAACAGGTATATGAGGAGTGATTTATTTAAGTAATTATAAAATAAAAGTTGCAAAACGTTGAGAATGTTTTGAGGTGGATTTAATATAAGTAATGGAATTAGCAATTAATTACGCTGAAATACGAATTTCAAAGCAAGTTCTTTAATTACTTCTTTCATAAAAAAATATTTGCTTTCATGCAATTTATTTGCATTTTTATAAAAGCCCAAAAATTTACACATAAATCTAAAAACAGAGTTTTTAAATGACAATGCAAGTAAGTAAACATGTGACGCTTACAAACAAATCAAGCACTATGAATCAGATCTAAAATTTTAGCATAAACATAATTACTGAAAAAAAGTACCAGGACAATATCCTTTTCTGTCGGTTCGAGCATACAATGATATGGGACCAGAAGTACAACACCAACAACATAGAACTTTTTCCATGTTATTTTCAACAGGGACCTTTAAAGAGAGAAAAAATAATGAAAATTATGTTGAGATACATAAGGAAAAATGTCAAAATTATTACAATCATGATCTATTTTAGGAGCCAAGAAATTATATAATTCAAATTTCTATCTTTTTATAATTATACTTTTAGTAATATTATTCGACTGATAAATATTTTCATAGTTGGTTAAGGAATATAAAAAAAAAAAAAAACATTTGAGAAAAATAATTATTCTTTCATTATATCCTTTTTTTTTAACAAACACTATGAGTAATCATTGTATATTTGAAAAATACTTTTCCTACTCTTTTCTAAGGAAGGATGAAAATGGTGGATAAAAAGCAGCTACAGCAAACAATGATATTATTCAGTATTATAAAATAATATATACTGATAGACATCAAGATAATAGTTTAGAAGTTTTAACACAATTTTAAATATCTTGTTTTTACTACATTTTATAATAGAATCCATTACAAAATCAGCCACTCATACTTTATTTTTGAAAAAATTATTTAATGTTTGTTCAAATTCTAAAAGTTTGGATACAAAAAAACCAATATGCATCTTTTTTCAATAATATGTAATTACAAATAAATAAATTAATTAATTAAATTAGAATTAAGAAAATATTTTATCTTTCAAGATTGAATTATTAAAGAATATTGGAATAAATGCAAAAATTTAAATAATAAAAAATATTGAACTTAATTTATAATGCAAAACATTGAAAAACATACCAAATATTCAGCACGATTAATATCAATAGGGCAAATTACAGTAAATGCTTTCTTTGCTTTATGATTGAAAGTCCAAGGTTTCTCCATTTCTGCTTTCAACCAGTAACGGATGCTCCCATATTTCCCTTCAAAAGAAGTAGAAATACCTCTAAAAAAGGGAAATGAACCTTGATTTTAAAAATAAAGAAGATGCCAGAATAAATACATTCAATTACCTACCAATAAACATTTATTTGTCAACAACAAAGTTTTGTGCCTTATACATATATACCAGTAGAAGGAAGAAAAAAAAAATCCAGCAAACTGGATATGAGTTCCAGAAATAAAGTACTTTTTTCTTAAAAAAAAAAAAAAAGTCACAAACTTTTAAATTTAATGGTAATAAAAATCAGTCAAATTATACATTAAAAAATTAAAACATAAAATGGCTAATCAAATAATATTTAATTACAAATACATTCATTCTAGAAACAAAGTGAGTGAGATTTATCACCAATTAAAAGTAAACCTTATTGTATAATCTGTAATAATTTCCACTTTAATAGGTTAATTTGTAATTAATATTTATTCATACTAATAGCATAGGTATTTTTAAAAAAACTATGCAATTACATAGTTTAAACAAATTTAAGGATTAAGGAAGCACAATATTCATATATTGAAAGGAAATTCTTAAAATATTATTAGGGTAAATGCATGTACAAACACATAAAAAATCCAACAGAATGTAGTCATCAAGAGAAGTGAGAAAAGTATTTCCACTTTGTCTTTATCATTTTCATGTCTTTTTATGAAAGAAATTACATAATTACAATGTTGTGTGGATAAATTTGTGAAATGTATGTGGAAAAAATTCAATTTACTTGAAATAAGTAAAAAAATGCATTAAATAAATTTCCTTATTTGATAATTTATGGAAATTTAACGATGAAAATTAATCCTGATAGTTACGCGAATGTACCAAAAATTGAAACAATTGGAAAACAAAATTTAACTTATAAGGACTTTTTTTAATGTTAGGTAAGCAGCAGAAATTATGTTTTTACAAGACAATGCAACTAGTTTGCCATCCTTAGAGAGCTATTTGGAGATTGAAGCAGCCAAGATGAAAAGGTTTGGAAAATGTCGTCAAAATTATTTTTTTAAAAAAAATGTCAGGTGGTTCAAGATTTCTGAAAAATGGGGCTATTCAAAGTATTTTTCTCAAACTATTTTTTTAAAACTTTATTTGTATAATTTGGTACAAATACTGATATTTTGCTGCAATAATTAAAAAATAAACATCATATAAAAATTATAATCACAAATGAAAAGTTAAAATTATATTTGACAAAAAAAAATGTATAAAAACACAAGATCTGTAATTTTTTATTACACTCTATTTTTTTTTATAAAGAAAATGTTTATCTTCCAATAATAACTTGACAGCCAAGATTTCATATTGAATATTTAAGCCAATGCAATTTAATTTTCACACATATATGCAAATTTTTAAAGCCTATAAATGTTCTTAAAAAAAATTAAGAAATTTATCTCACCCAGATGGCAATTGAAAAGAAAAATGAAATTCATGGCGGCCTTCAGTTAAAACTTCTCGACCATCACCAGTTTCTATATAATTAAATAGACATTATCAATTAAATTAAATTTTGTGTAAAACAAAAACAATACAAAAAAATATTTATAAACAATGAAATAAATTATAAAAGCAACAATTATACTTTAACAGAACTATCACATATTTAGCTTCAAATATTTTTACTTTAAAACCAGCAGGAAAGAATTAAAAAAAACCCCAGGAAATTTAGATAATATAATTATCAATAAATATTAAGGAATTTCTTAAGCAGATTTTGAAAATAAACATAGAATGATGTCTTGCGATTTTATTTTTACTTTAGTTATGAAAAATGAAGAGAGATACCAATCTTTCATAAAAAAAGCAAATGTTATAACTTAGTACAGTATAGATGATATTTTCACTGTAAAGAATACTATATATACTTCAGTATATATATTCTGCAATAAAATAATATTCAACACATTTCAGTATAAAAACAGTTAAAAGTAGTTTGATAATAACAATTTTTATGCCTAAAAGAATTGACATTAAAATTGAATTTAATGGTTAAATTTTTCGGTATTAACGTACCATTGCAACCATGCTAACTGCCAACATAGCTTACCCAATCAACAACCTTGACTTTGCACATATTATAGGTGCTGAGAAGGCAACCATGCGCTTAATGTTTCATAATTCTCTGCTTCCTGCCATTCTAAGCCTCCATATTCCAGTCAGCATTATTCCATTTTAAGAATTTACATGGTTTTATTTATTGTAGCCAATATAGTTGTGATACAAAGAACCTTTTTTTCTCATCTTTGACTGAGCAGTGAGACCTTCTATTGAAAGTCCTAAGCAGCAAGAGGACAGGAATAAAATTTCTTTTTGATGCAGTTGTCTAATGTGTGCTTGGAGTGATATTCAGAACTGAAGGTGGAGAGTTCAAATTACCCTTCCCCAAAGCAGTAACTAGTCATTATGGATGGCCTACCACAACTTGTTGCCGAAGTGATGAACAAGCATCAAGCACACTAGATGGCATCCCAGTCTAACACTACTGGTTAATTATAATCTCCATAGAGAGTCTAACTAAAAATTCCCAAATCACAACAGCCCATAGGTCAACCAGACCCATCATCTCAACTTCAGACTGTCTATAACAGAGGTGCACAACCTTTTTAGGATGAGGGGCCAAAAAAATTTAATAGGATCATATCGAGGGCCAAAGAATTACGCAATAGCAAATATGCTATAAACGGGAAGCACTGTTTTATGATAATAAGCATTTATCACAATAATTACTTATTTTACTCATGTACACATTATACCGTTGATAAATGGATGAAACACAAAGACTTTCAGAATGATTAAAATACTTTAGCTCAAAGGAATATTCCTGCTAAAAGGAGGCAAACTAACACAATTAAAATTTAAAAAAAATTAGCACTTAAAATTTGTAAAATTTAATGAGATGTATGCGACTGAATATTTGAAATTGATTTTCCGTCAGGCTTAAGACTTGTTGTGGCAATAAGTGGAACAGATGAAAGGTTCTCATCTGCTATTCTATTACTTATTTTTGATTTGTTTAAATTCATTAGTGAGACAAATGCAAGTGCTGCCAAAGAAAGTGGCACATGTAGCTACATTTCGCTATAAGCACGAAAATTCATCAGGTAAGTTTTTATAAAATTCTTATATCGATTTTTCTTTGAATTGATTTTTGATAACATCAGAATTCTGTAAATCAATTAAGGTCAACTGCACACTCTCGTCTACTAGCTTTATATCAACAGAAAATGGAAAAGAAAAGACAAGTTTTTGTTTGGCACTTTTTTAAATCTAAAAATTGATCATCAAATGCATTGCACAATATTTGAATTTGTTCGTCATGTGTAGAAATTTTTCTTGCATTTCTTGGTAGTAGGGAAAGTGTGCAAAATTTTTAGCTTTCAGCTGGTTTTGAAATAAGCATAATTTTTGTTTAAATGCCTTTACGTTATTTATCAATTGAAAAATGAATTGGTTTTTCCTTGTAGCTTTGTGTATAAGTCATTCAAATGGCCTGTTATGTCTGTGAGAAGTGGCTGCGGCAGCCAAGTGGTCAAGGTATCGAATCATGGCTAGCACCCTTATTTTATAGATGTTGACCGTTTTCAAGATGTACTGCAAGATGCTGGATAAAAGGTTCTCTTTCAAGTATAGAAGGCCGCGGTGGCCGAGTGGTCTAGGCATCGGATCGTGGCTAGCGTGTTATGAGTTCGAGCCCAGTACCACTGAAGACCTGCCATGTAGGGAAGCAATGCACGTTAAATCTGTCTAGAGCTCAAACGTCCTCCCGTTGGTATAATAGTTAGAAACGGGGTGCCAGCTCATGTGTTGTCCGCGTCACTTGACCATGGTTCAAAATTACGTGGCCTGTCGCCGAAAGCCCTCGTGTAGCTGAATATTCACTCATGTCTGTGGGAAAGGCTAAATCACACTGGAAATTTGCTTCTTTTAACCTTCTAATATTTTTACCACAGTCACTTAGATGGGTAACAATTTTCTCAAATAGTTCCATAAAACGCTTTATGGCAACTACTCAGCAGAAAGCCATCTGACTTCTGTGTAATAAAGAATATCAGAAGGCAGCTCATCAAAATCTTTTTAAAATTCTTTAAATTTCCCATGTATGAGGGCATTACTACGAATAAAGTGAATTGCTTCAGATACACACTGCTTTAAGGTTGCAAATAATTAATTCTTTACCACATAAATTCTCTTGATGAATCATGTAATGAAGCTGCAACAGTTCTACACCACAGTGGGCAAGGCATTCTTTTAGCAGCATAACCATTCCAATTTTTGTGCCAATTATTGATTTTGCTCCATTGATTTGTGGTAATGCTAACACAATTTTTCATGTTTAAGGAACCTGCATCGCACAGTTGTATTAAACTGGAAAGAAGTTCACTTCCAGTTGTTTGCCCCTTCATGGGAAAAATTCCAAGAAGTTCTTCTGTAACACAAATATTTTTATCAATTACACGAACAAACCCAAGCAATTGGCTAACTGATGTTCGATCTATAGATTCATCAAAAGCTTAAAAACATACAAAGTTTGAAGTGGCTGATTTTACTTGATTTTCAATGTCCTCATTCAACTGTTGAATTCTTC
The DNA here is from genome assembly GCA_019973975.1 of Trichonephila clavata. NCBI lineage: Eukaryota > Metazoa > Arthropoda > Arachnida > Araneae > Nephilidae > Trichonephila > Trichonephila clavata. The sequence goes on along the minus strand of BMAO01016459.1, from coordinate 34,415 downwards.
TTTGAATAGTCATTCTATTTAAGCTTATATTTTAAATTTCCTTTTTGCTTCAGGACAAAGTTTTTCAGATGTAATTAACAAACACATTTTAACAAAATTAACATCTGTGAATGGCCGACCTTCTTCAGCGACACCTAAGCTCACTTCCACATATGAATTCAAGTTAATTGTACATTTTTGAAAAAAAATTGCTTGACAACTAAAAGTTTTTAGAGTTTTTCGATTTTTTGCGATCATTCATAATCCTTTCATAGATGTAAAATGTTTTTGCTTTGTTTCATAATGCCACTTTACGTTATACTCATTTGCCACAGCAATTTTGTAACTACATATTAAACACGTGACAGTATCATTGTAATAGATAAAACAGTATTTATTTGTCCTTGCATCTTGAAATTCCTGACTTTGAAAATCATCTTTTTTCTCTCTCATTACCTAAAATATTTGAAATGGCTTTATAAATAAATGATACAAGACTAAAAATACAAAATCAAAAAAGAACATCAGATCCGTTCTGTGACAGCGATTTCAACATTCCCAATCTACTAGCAAAACCACGGAGTTTGCTTATTGGTAACCCACACCATGAAGAAAAACGCGAGTTCAATAGGTCCTTTTAATTGGCTCAGCATAATTTCGAATCGAGACTGTCCCAGCACGCGTGCATGAATACGTATTTGTTCTTCGACCTTCTCTGCATCAAGACCATGCGATGGAAGAAATAACGGCTTCTGGTGATCACGTCCGTAAGCTTCTCCTATACGAAAACTCGTACTCGATGATAACCATGAAGGAAACATTGAAAATCCACGTAATAAATTTTTAAAAAAAACTTCATGAACTGTAAAATAATTATTTGCTGTAATACTGTTTTCGTATACGATTTTTCCCTGTTTAATTAACAAAGGTCAATTCCATTTCAGATTACTCTTAATTTTATAATAGACATTCACAGGCCAACTTTAAAGCCTCCGCGGGCCAAAATTGGCCCGCGGGCCATAGGTTGTGCATCCCTGATCTATAATATCAATGAAAAACATTCCAAATAATGTTCAGTCTTATTGGGGATGTATATCTTTCTCAATTATAATAGTTTCTGAAAAGCAATTTCTCCACTCAGAAAGTATCAACAGCAAATGAGATTAAGCTCTCTAGCAGGGTAGTTAAGTGGTGACCCCTTTTCCCACAAGTCAGGCAGGAAATAAAAACACTTAAGTACTGGCCCAAGCAGGAATTTCTTTCTGTCCCAGTTGTCTAATATGTGCACAGTATAGCTGTGGACCAGCAGGTTAATGGTTCAAATAAAAACACTCATGCCAAGGTCAACAGCTACTGCCAAATCTGCAATAGGCTAACAAGGGATGGGCACGACTAAGGAAATTCATTTGGGGACAAGACTTTGTGTAATAGTAGTACTCCTTTAGGGTGTTCAACCCTCGAAGTAATAGCACCGAATGGCAAGTCAATTAGGAGAAAATAACCTTTGAAATTCATGCTTAGCTTTAATGCAATTAAATTTTAATTACTTCCAGTGACGTAGTGGCATAGGTGTAACATACCTGCTTTCTACGCAAGCAGATAGAGTTTGAATCGCGTAATCGATTTGATGGTTTTTTTCTTCAATTCATTTAATTATTTTTACAATTAAATAATATTTTATAAAAAATTATTTTATATTTTAAAAAGTAAAATAATTACTGTAATTATATAAATATTTACCATAAAATCCGGTGTATAGCGCACACAAGTGGTATAACCTGCACCTATATTTTTTAGCCACATTTTTTAATTTTAAGATATATTCGCCATATAACGCCCACCCCATTTTTTTACTTAGAACCCTGAAATGTAAATGTACAATGGTTTTATGTTTTGAAATTATTTATTCAAGGTATTATCCCAAGATTTTGAAGAAATAGTATAGTATACTTCTAAGACTACGGCCCTTAAAGTTCCTAATGAATGCCATTTTTTAAAAAAAATAAACAGTATTTTTGTATATGTAGAAGCCTAATTTTTTATACTTATCTCTTTTCTTTTTAAAATATTTTTAAAGCTATCATTTTTATATCCGGTGTATAATGTGCACCTAAAAAATTGGAGCTTATTTTTTGTGTTAAAAGTGCATTATAAGCCAGATTTTACAGTATATTATATTTTATATCTTATTAATAAATATTATTTATTAATAAAATATATTATGATATGAAATATAATAAATTATAAGTAAAATTTTATATAAAATATATTGTTCTTATATCTTATTAATTTAATTATTTTATAATTATATAAAATATTTAATAATTCTTTTTTGAATAAAGTTATTTAATTCTAAAAATAATTAAATGAATTGAAAAAGTAAAACAGAAAAACTGATCGCACAACTCGAACTTTGACCGTCTGCTTGGTTACAGGTACTCTATCACCTATGCCACTGCATTTCTAATCTTAATTAAAACTTAATTGTATTAAAGCTAAGTGTGAATTTTGAAGGCTATTTTCTCCAAATTGACTGGCCATTTAGTGCTAATACATTGAGGGCTGATCACCCTAAAGGCATACTACTATTAAACCAAGTCTCTTCCCCAAATGAATTTTCTTAGTTGTGCCCTCCCCTTGTAAGATTTTATAATTAACAAGATTTCAAATTTATTGATTATTTAATGAGGGAAATATTATAATGAAGGAAAAATCATTTTTGAAGAATAATAAAAAGAATGAGTCACCAAAAGTATTATTGATAATTTATCATCGTTAACAATATACAATAACATTTATTAGTTAAAAGCCAAAAATTAAAACTCAGTAGAGAATTAAAAAGGGGGTGTACTCTAACATAAAAAATACAACATTTTTTAACATATTCAGATAAAATATCCTTAAACCAAGCATGAAAATACTGAACAAAATTGATACTACAACTTTCAGAATGTTTTTACATGGATGGGGAAGGGAAGATTAAACAACTGTTATTAAAGAAACAGTTATTAAAGGAAAGATATATATATATATATATACATAAATTAAGGATTACTTTCATTCCTAAAGTAATGTTTCAAAATTGAATATAGTTATGTTTAAATAAGTTTCTTAAATTTTTTTTAACTCTCAATGCAATGAGATTATTAATCATAAATGACAACGACAACTAATAATCATAAGTATTTTTAAAAAATAGAATTTTCACAATTTATTTTACAGTCTTCATATACATAAAATAGTGGATTTATGAGAGAAATCCCAGTGCTACACCTGTGTTCATAAAAAAAAAAAATACCATTTATTAAAATTATAACACCTAGACTAGACACAGAAAATCTGCATAGAAAAAAAACTGAAAAAATACCTTGTATTGAAAGATAAATTGGCAAATTTTAAGAAGGATCATATAGGTTCAACATACAATAAGAATATTATGAAGGTAATTTTTTAACTGTTTTAAATTATTTAATATAGGATGAAACAAAAGTCTTGCCCTGATTATAAATATTTATTGAGCTCAAACTATCATAATTACATATATCCCCCCCCCCCGATATATTGTAAATATTATTAGGAATTTTTTTTATAAGACTATTCTCTCAAACTCAGTGGCGCAACAGCCCATGAGGGCCAAGGCCTACTGTGCCCATCTCAGTATACGCGACCATTGGGCGCTGGGGTGCATGAGCAGATGTTCCGATCAGGTGGTCAGCCTGAAGCGAAACCCCCAGTGTTTGGTCCCCAAGTAAGCTTGGTTCTCATTTTATCGACCCACTGATGGGATGAAAGGCTGAGTCAACCTTGCCCAGCCCGGGGTTTGAACCTCAGACCTGTGGTGTGTGGAAGCACGATGCACTAACCATTCAGCCACTGGGCTATAAGACTATTCACCACAGTAAATTTCAACATGTACCCCCTTGTTAGCTTAGTGAATGTCTCAGCAGTATTCCAATTCCTGCCAAGTGTCAAGTTCAACAGTTGCTCCACTCATTCTATGTCTGCCACTTCACGAAAGATCCATAATGCTGCCTATTTCTTTAATCATTTTACCCCATTGCTTTATTGATTTTGTACCGGGAAGTTTACTTCCATATAAACGTTGAACATTAATGGGTGATTTCGTTTCATGAAACCAAAGCGCACATTGGGCTTTCTCTTGAATCCATGTCATTTTGGCAAAAAATGTCTTTGTTAAGTGTTCCCCCAGTCACTCTTGAAGGAGCATTCATGCCATTTACAGCACAATAAAATAACTAAAACTGACCTAACATATTAGTGTCACTGCAGCCAAGACACTACACAAATCGCACCATTTTTCACCAAAATCTGACTGGTTTGTTTTTCATGTAAAACACATTAGACTCTTTGTAATTTTGATATCAAAGTGTTATGTATGTGGTGTGAATTTTGCAGTGGTGATGCTAATACATAAGTACCATGAATTTTTATAATCAGGTCAACACTTTGGAATCACATTATATATCAATTCTTTCAACTAGAAATACAGCATTCATTGCACTAATATTAATTATTCTTTATATAGCCTTAATCACATATCCACAACAAACAAATAGAATTCGATTTGGGTAGGATCCTATCCCCAGTTTTTTAACTTTTTTTGTCGCCAATCAGGGCGATAAGTTTACCAAGCAATCTACTTTTCATCTTTAAATTAAAATTCCGTTATTAGTAACCGTTAGGTATCTGTAATTAAAAATTACCATTAGTTATGTAAACTTCGGCAACCCTAATTCTGATACATAACAGAAAAATTTTACCATTTCCATCCTTTGCATACTTGACCGATTTTTCTGTAATATGAGTGAGTACCCGTTGTTCAGAATGAGACGTCGTACGGAAGGTTCAACTATTACTTTTTTTGCTTTATTGGAAGAAAAGGGCCAAATGAATTTGATTGAATGGTGTACGCGTGAAAATTTGATTGCTAGCAGGTATGTATGTCCAAAATGTGGGGAAAACATGGTTTTGAAAGAAAGAAAAGGTACGATTGATGGATATGCCATATGAAAGGTGGAGAGAATCTGCATGATGTTTGCAAGAGTGTAAGAAAACATATGTGGTTCTTTAAAAATCATTTGAGTATGTGTGATATTTTAATTTTAACAAGTCATTTTTTTTTAAAAGTCGATGAATGGGTTTGCTGAGGGAGTGATGCGAAAGTGAATAAGAATACAGTTGTTGATTAGTTCATTCTTTGTTGAAAGGTCTGTATGATTGCTGTTTTGAATGAAAGTGAGCCACTCGGTGGCGAAGGAAAAATTGTTGAAATTGATGAAAGCATGCTCAGTAAAATGAAGTATGGAAGAAACGAAACGAAAATTAGATGGTTCTGGTTCCAGCAAACCCTTTAACGCGCGGTGGTATCTCTCTGAAACCACCATTTTCTAAAAAATATCTCTAAACGCGCAATGGTATTTCAATGGAACCACAGGTCCCAAACATATCTTTTAACTCTTATAAAAGACACTAGATGTCAGCACGAGACAGAAAACTTTTATTTCTGTGAGAAAAATGCATCATTTTAAAAGCCTTTTTTAACCACTTTCAAAAAGATTTTTTTTAGTAAATAAAAATAGACAAAAATTTAAAGTAAGGTATGTACATTTTTGCTGCATATGCTGTTCATAGCATAACTAATTTTTAGTATGATAAATGATGAAAAGAACCAACTCTACCCAATTTACTTTGTGGTGGTTTCAGATATGTACCACTGCGCACCTAGAACATGAAAATTGTCTGTTTCTTCTCCGGCTTACAGCACGCACATGTGAGAGATTTAGCCCTTTTTTTTCTTTTCGTTGACTCAGGCAGTGAAATAACTAATAATTTATGGGGGGTTTTGCCATTGATTTGGGGGAGGGGTTTATTTTTTCTTTATTACTGCATGTTTTAATTATTTAATAATAAAGAAACAATGAAAAAAAAACTTTACTGGCTATTGAAGTTGATTTCAATCACTTATAGTTATATTTTGTATTATTTAATATTTAAAAAGTAATTCTAATACTTAATATTGCATATTTTAGTAAATTTATTACAAAATATATAAAAAATATTGTGACAAATCTGACGCAAATCATATATTGGTCATCCGAGAATTATGTCGTAGGTGCGCGGTGGTACTTATATGAAACCACCTCCCCCCTGGGGGGGGGATGTACTGTAATTTTTTTTAAAGGTATTTTCTCTGTTCTTAGGTTCTATACATTGCATTTATAATTTTATTTTGAAAAATTCAGCGAATTTATTTTTCCGCGCTTCAAAGGGTTATACCCAGTATCCCTGAAGATAGGGTGAAAAAGAAAGACCATTAGTAGATAAACGCCTCCCGAAGGGAGGCAAATTGAGAGATGTAAAGCCGTCCGGAGAAACCCTTTCGGGTCAATACGTGGAGGGGGCAGAGGGTGGAGAAAGAAACATCGAAGAGGCGAAAAACGCCGATCTCTCCTGCAGCCGCAGGGAGGGGAATGGTAAATGACGTCAGCATTTTTCATCTGACCCAGTTTTAAAAGAGAGTAGCGGAAGCGTGTGTTGTAGTTCAATGTGTAAATTACGTATTTTTGTTGAGTTATGGGGGTTTTAAAGGGAGTTCCCACTTAGAAGATTTGTTTGCAAAGTTAACTTTAGAATGAGGATAAGTGAACAATGTTTGTGCTTTAATTAATGGGTTGTCATGATTTTCAATACTTCTAAAAACATTTCTAGACAGTTTAGTGATGTAGTTATCAATCGGCTCCATATGTAAGTCGTTATGTATGACATTATCCTAACGTACCAAGGTGCGTTAGTAATGATTCTCAATATTTTATTTTGAATAATTTGGATTCGTTTAGTATGGGTCGGTGCCGCCGCGCCCCAGATGGGGCAAGCATATGTTATTACTGGGGAAGTATGGAAGACTAACTAAAAACTAAAATTAGAATTATCGAGCCTCAGCGCGAAGCGCTTTTACTCAGTATGAGAAGAAAAGTGAAACCATGAGAAGGAATAAAAAATCAACAACCCCGCCGCAGGCAGGGGGGGGGGGATGACGGAAGGCATCCGAGCGACACACCTAAAAGTGGTGCTGGGCGTGCAAGTGGAGGAAGAAGTCAGGAAGGTCAACGATCGCCATACAAAAGAAAACAATCAGTCATGAGCGGGGAAGCAGTGATAGTTCACCACGAGTCAGTTTCAGCGCATTAGAGCATTTGATGTTGTAGATGTATAAAATTAGTGTTTTATGTAGTAATTAAGGAGGTTTAAGAGACAAGCCAGCATTCTACTTATACCCCATTAGCCGAACTCCTGTGTCGGCCAATAGGATCACAGCCTTTCACTTTCAACTAAAATCTCTCTCTTTTATGTTAATTTTTTCACTCTCAGATCTTTGGTCGCTTGCGGCTCTTGGATTGGCTAGGCTTACCCCGCCCACTTCCAGATTAACATTTTTCACATGTTTTTTAGCTCTTTTGAGAGCATTTTATTTAATTTTAATCATTCACATCTGGAAAGTATTTAGTTTTTCTTAAATTTCAAATGCAATAGTTTTACTTCTATTATTTTTATTTTACACTGGGCAATAATTGAACTCATTACAGTCACCTTAAAACACCTGACAGGAGATTAGAGCCAGTAAAGGACTATGTGCTCCCAATGCTATCCCCGAATTGTTATAATTTCGGACTGTGGGAAGACCTACAATCACTTGTCACATGAAGGTTATCAGCATTTGTGGGTCAACCACAATCTGACTTTTAAGGACCCTGAAACTGGTGCTCAGACTAATTCCACCGAAGGGACGTTGTCGGCAATCAAGTGATCTTTAAGGAACCATCCTGCCCATATGGAGGGCCAATTTGACCACTACCTAGATGAATACATATGGCGATGCCAGAGAGATCATTCATTGGATAATGATACTTTTTGGGAATTTCTCCATGCGATCACCACATTGTACCTTCCAGTGGAGAAGGACATCCCTTTACAAGCACGTAAGTTTTCCCAATTTCTTCCATTTTAAAATGTCTTAAATTTCCCAAACTGAACAGCTCAATTTCAATTGTTGTTTCATATGGTTATCAAAATTTACCATTTTTTAGCTGTTCCGGGCATAACGTCATGTTTTTCACAGTTCTGTAGGTCTCGAGTTTGAAAATGGTGTTTTGGCCCCATCTTGGCGTGGATAAAAAAAAAATCTTTGCCAAGGGTTGGACTCTAATAGGATTTTACCAAAATTTGTACTCATTTTCCCTGTTTACCCCCTCATTTTCCCTGGTTTCTCAAAAGACAAGGTTATCCAACTAGCTACTAAATAATCCATTATCCCCTTTTTAAATTTTTTTTAAGTAACTACGAAAACAATGAACGCAGACTTTTTCTACTTGATTTTTTTTAGTATTGCTACTAACCTGTTTTTATTTTAAAAGCTATGAAAAGCAAACCAAATTTACTTTTGTGTTTTTTTTTATTCTGAATACTTAAAATGAACTAAATAAAATATAGTTATAAATTTTTTTTCAAATTCCTGTTCTTAAATTATTTTTTCGTGCTTATGTAAGCAATAGTACATGAACACAGACTTTTTCTAGCAATTTCATAACTGAACAATCATTTAACCCTTTAATGCAGATTTTTTTTAAAAAAGCCAGTGACTTAAATCAATTTTTTTTATTGAAGAAAACAGATTTTAGAATCTTGTTTTGGCTAAAAAAAATACAAAATCAATCAATATTTTTATTTTAATTTTGGATTCTAATCCCCACTGCAAATAAAAGCATAGTATTACAATCTTGCACATACATTGCCTTTTACATTTACCTTTTTGAATTACTGTTTTGAAAAAAAGCATGTTTTCATCAGTAAAAATATTTATGTACACATTTCTAACAAAAATAATAACAATAGTACTTATTTTAAAAAATTATTAAAAATTTTCTTTTGTGTGATCTATCTGGAAGCAAGTTGCAACACATAGCCCAACATTGCAGTTATTATGCATGTAATAACTTTCTTTTTCTTGGATGTCTCTTTTAGCACAACACACAATGCAGAATCTTATGAGAGCATTTTTTGTTGTGTGTGTTGGTAGAGAAAAACTGAAAAAATGACATTCCCATCAGTCATAAAATCCCAGAACATTTTGGTCCACTGATTTTTTTTATACTTGTATCGCTTTGATAGTTTTCTGTGTAAGTCTTTCTACTAATTTGCTTCTGAAATCTAGATTTTTTTCACTATTTTTTATGAACACATACATTCCAAATGCTGAAGTCAAGCAAATGAAAGAATTTTTAAATAATATTTATCTAAATTCATTGCAAGCTTTATATTAGTTTATGATATCACCACTATTGAACACAATCACTGTCACAAGTGCATACAACACTCGTATACATTCCAATGTGAAAATTACAGCAGCATAAAATATGACCCTGATCGAATTACATTGAGTGTTTACAATTTGGGCTGTTTAACTTGATCTAATGAACTTGCAGGGTTAAGTGATTAAACTAATACAAATAACATTTAAGCATAATAATTTGCAGAATACTCTGTTACATTAAAAATTAATTCCCTACAACTCAGATGATTAAAATAAAGAAAATGCATTTTATGGGAAGATATTGATTATAAAACTTTAAAATTTGCTAACTAAAAGTCATATTTATAGAGTTAAAAAAAAAAAAAGCGTGTAAGCTACTTGACTACAAGAAAGAGATTTACAAATTACATTTTAAAAGTACAAATTTTACCTCTGCACACAACAGTATTAATTCCATTACCTGAGCCAAATAAAACTTGTCTCTTCAAAAAGTATTCTATTTCAGCATTATAATGTTCAGTATAAGCTCCAAGTCGATTACCAGTACTCCTAGATTCTGTCCAATGAACTTTAGCAACACCTCTCATTAAAATTCTCAAAGTTTTCATTTTCATGTCACCTCTCAAATCTACAATGCATTTACCATTCACGAGTTCAGATGGATTATAAACCGATTTGCCATTGTCAAAAACTATTTCAAAAACACGCAACTTCCCCATTTTTCAAAAACAAAATAAGCAATCAATTCCACACAGACTATTTTTATACTCTAGTGCGATGTTGATTCATTTTCTGAAACACCACTTAATAATAATAATAAAAAAAATATATGAACATATCCAAACAACTATGAAACCATAACCATGTTTACTTTCAAAATAAGTCACGGTTACAAAAATAATCCATACTTAAGAATTCATAGGATAGTTATTTTAAAATATTAGAATAGTTTGGCCTAAATAAATTATTTTATGTGAAAATATTTCATTTTAACTTTTAAGGTATAATTTTTATAGCACACTATTCCTGCAGACACGTGCTAATCTTAAAAGATATCAATATTTCTTAAACCAGCACTCTTACACTTCAACTCCATTTATTTAACTATTGTCTTGGATTCAGATTTTGTGTGAGTTTGTCGAAGTAAGTATGATTGTACCTAATTTCAATCTTTTTAAATCTTATTCATGTGTAAACTGTTAGAAAAATTATTCAAAATAATGTTTACATTTGTTTTATATGTGTTTTAATACTTTCCTAGTTATTTTATTTTTATACAAATTCAACTGATATTTATGAAAAAGAAAATAGTGGTTGAACTCGCATGTAAAACGTTCATTTCAACACCTTTTGACGTTTTGCAATTATATTTATTCCGCTTAAGTATCTAAAAATATACAGAGTTAAGTTTCTTGTATCAAAACATTTTCTGCCGTACTGTCAAATATAATATTCAAAAGTGTGTTTGATTGTATTGGTAGTAAAATCTCGCCACACGTATCAAATATTTAAAGAAAAAACCTTCAGTCGGAGCTTTTGCATGTTTATCATAATTTATTCGAGAATATTTGCGTACTTGTTCAATACTAATATCTGAACTTCATTTCAGAAATGGATGCAGAAATTTGTATAGGTTTAAACAAAGGACACAAAGTTACTAAAAATGTAACTAAAGTCAAACCTAAAGTAAGTAGTGTTTTTAAATATGTTATATTTCTTTATCAGTAATGTATATGCTGTTTTTATTAAAAACTTTACTTTTTAGAAGGCAAATAAACATGCAAAGTTCATTAGAGATATTGTAAGAGAAGTATGTGGATTTTCACCATATGAAAAAAGGACATTGGAACTTTTAAGAGTGTCGAAAGACAAAAGGGCCTTAAAATTCTGCAAGAAAAGGGTAAGTTCTCAAAAACAAATTTTTGATTTGTGGAAAAGTGTTAGAAAGTATTTTTAAATCTCATATTTCCAATGGAACTAATGATTATTTAAGAGAGTGATACTTTTACATAAAGTTGTTTGAAAAGACATTTTTTTAATCAAATTTATTATGTAAATTGATCAGAATATTACCTTGTCCATTGTTGAACATGTAGCATCTTGTTTAAAGACAAGGTTGTATCATAGCACATTTTTTTTATCCATCTTTTTTCTTTTGTAATACAAACTAATTAAAAAAAAGGTACTTGTATATTGCAACCTATTGGCGACATTATATGAAATGAAGCACATGATCAGCAATTCAGTGCATACTTAATTAGGGTTGCCAATTTGGCGATTTATCATGAATATTGCAAAAATACTTAAGAACCAAAAAAATTTCAGCTGTTGAATTTATTCGTTAGTTTTGGTGTTTTTTCCATTCTCTTTTATCAGGAAAGAAACATTATTTTAATCATTTGACTATATATCTTAAAATATTTAAATGACATCTACATGTTATAGGTATATTATGTAAAAGTAAAAAAAGTATTGTACTTGTTGAAAATTTTTAATCGTATGTTAATATACAGTCGCTCCAAGCCAAACTGACATCAAAGAAAATTTACTAATTAAGCAAAAATAATTTGCAAAATAATTAAATGCATTTTCAATAATATAGTTATTGCAGTATTAAAAACAGATAACAAAACATATAAATTATTACATTGTAACCAGAAATTATGGTAAAAAACAAAACAAAAATTAACGTACAATCCAAACTCAGACTGCGAAGAAGATTTTTAAAACTAGTTAATATTTCAAATAAATTAATATTTTCTATGAAATCCTTTGTTTTTTATAACTATTTTAAGGTGTTTAGGCATAGATTGCACCAATTTTTCACAAAAATTAAGGCTGAATATTGTCCCATTCTTGCAATAATACTCTTTTCAACTCATTTTTACTTGAAGCATCACGTTCCTGGACTTTTTTTTTGTTAAGTTGATCCCACAAATTCTCGATGGGATTTATGTCGGTGTTTTGGGGTGATGTTTCCATGATGTGAGGACAGTTATATAGGAGCCAGGAATGCACTCTATAAGCTTTATGCTTGGGATCATTATCCTGATAAAATCTCCAATTATTGCCAAGAGAAAGTTTTTGTGCACATAGTGGCAAATTAGTTTTTAAAATGTCAAGGTATACATTCTGATCCATTCTTCCTTCAATGAAATGCAAAGTTCCTGTGCCAGAAGCTGAAAATGATCCGCCACCATGCTTCACAGTTGGTTTCAAGTTTTGTCTACGGCAATTCCTCATTCGATTTTCTCCAAACATATGGCTTGCCATCTGATCCAGATATATTGAATTTGCTCTCATCAGTGAATAATACTTGTTTCCAGTAAGAAAAATCCTTGTTTTCATGTTCCTTTGCAAATTCTCGTCTTACTTTTTGATTTCGCTTACTTATGAAAGGCTTTTGTCTGGTTTTTCTTTAGGAGCACATGTCTAATTGGGGTTCATGGACTAGCTTTTTTCCTTAATTCATTTTCAGCAATAATAGCTAGCTTTGGAGTACTAAGAAAGGGATTTACTTTCACTTTTCTCACTGAATATCGCTCATCTGCTTCGGTGAAAATCTTGTTATGGGCTTTTTTAGGCTTATTTTCCACCTGATTATTGGTTTTGTTGTGTTTTATGATGGGGTCATGAACAGTGGAATGACTTCTTTTGACAATCTCCGATATTTCTCGCGCAGACTTTCCATCTTCAGTGTGCTTAATAATCAATTTCCTTAACTCTATGCTCGTTTGGCCCCTTTGCCTTGACATTTTCAATAAATTAAGTTTTTTTCTGCAATAAATGAAAAAACATCAAATCGAGAATTCCGCTGAACAACTACAGTTGTTTTTCATAAAGTTGTCGACAATTTTCACTCAGGGTTGCAATTATTTGGTGCTTTATTTTGTCAGATGTCCGAGTTTGGCTTGCGCTCTCTTTCTTCCGCAATTTTATTTTTATCTCTAAATTTGTCATAATTTATGAATTAGCGTTATTTGGTTTGTTTTTAATAGAGCAATAAATTCACTATTAGAAAACCATCTTTACTTTTTTTTTAATTCCTATTAGTCAAAGTATTTTTGCAAAACAAGATTTTTTCCTATAGTGTCCGAGTTTGGCTTGGAACGACTGTAATATAATCATTCATAATATTGATTTGTGATCGAAGTGTCACCTACCCATGCATTATATATTTAGTAACTGTGGCATGTACTTGCATTTTTCCAATCAGACTGTCGAAGTCTAGGTCTATTGAGGTTATCTGCAATTGCATTACATATTTTGTTTTTAATTTGTTTTTGTAGCTAGCCACTCATGTTAAGAAATATTTTTAGCTGTCTTGCCTAAATTTAAACTTTGAATCTGTTGATATGTCGATAAGTTGTCAGTCCTTTATCATGTTTTTTGCTCTAAATGCAAAAGAGATACATTTTCTATTAGAAAACTATTTAATTTTGCATGATATTAATTAACAAGTATAAAATTATTTTGTGAAACCCAAAATAGTAAGCAATAAATTATTCAGTCTAGTAGGTAGTATATTTTAAGAAAAAGGAATGTTTCAATATTCTTTTGTTATGTTATAGTAAAGGGATAATGTCCTAGCACAGTTCACTGGTGTATTTGACAGCTAAAGTTTTTTGGCTAAATGACACCAAGAAAAAATGCTGTTTCTAAAATGGACAACATAGGAAACATAAAATAAAAAAATGTGGTGCTTCTTGAATATTTATACAATTATATATTAGCAATGCATGGGGTTCATTAAATACTTTTTTTTCTTGAATATGAAATGTTGAATATGTATTTACTTATGAATTCCCTAAGAAAAGATTAAGCTTTGAATTTTATTTCATTAATTTTATATAATTATGAATATATTTGAATTCTCTCATTTGTTTGTATAAGTTTAAGGATGCATTAAATATGAAGCCTGATTAATTGAAATGAATTGTGGTAATTTGACACTATGAAAATTTATTGTTGAAAATATGCTGCATAAAAAAATACATAAAAGTTTTTAGCATGCGAATTAAGCTGAAACTACTATCTGTTTTAGATGTTTGTTGTTTCAGTAAGTCATAGCATGCAAAATAAAAGATATGCTTTCAAAAATTAGTGTTACTGATACTGGGCCACCCAGTATTTAAATTGGTAATATTGTTGTTTTGGAGCACACATTATCAAATAAACTGCTTTTATCTGAAAATTATATTTATTACCTATTTGTTTTGTGCTAGTAATCTTCCTACCTGTTAAGAATTAAAGCTATACTACTTTGATTTATAAAAAATTTTAGCATTATAAATATTTCTGAATTGATTATTTCTCAATCAAAAAATTTTATTGCTATTGAATTTTTTAAGCATGGGATTTTCCATTAGATAAAAAAAAATTATCCTTGAAAGGATTTTCAACAGTTTTAATATTGTGATCAATTGTTTATTCAGAAGGAATTTTTATAAATTATTAGGAAACATTGTTTACCTTTATGTCAATATGCTGGTTTTAGACCATAATGGATTAAATTTTTCTTAATTCTAATAGATGTGAAAGATTAAAGAATATTCTGAAAGATGCATTAGAGTAGTCATTATCACATACTTAGAAATTGTTATATTTTTGAGAATTCTGTTATTGATTTCATTTTTTTCATTCCTGGTAAAAGAAATTCCCGCTGGACCTTATATTTTCCTTTTCCTTCTTATTGTTCAAAGGGCACAAGTTCGATATACAGACTTTTTTTGGCGCTCTTTTCGGGCGATTCTGCGCCAGATTCTGTCTACCACAATTCCCCCTGTTTTCCGGTCCGATTTCACAGGGTTTTTCGTTTTATGGCGAATTTTCCAATCAGTAATGTTTTTTTCTTGGGGGGGGGGGGCTATGAAATTCTCCCTCAGACACCCTTCTTTTCATCTTGGATTTTCAACTGTTCAGACAGATATTTCCGGACAAGAATTCACTGCCTTATTTCCTGTTATTTCTTAATATTTATAAAGAATATTTATTTAATATTAATTAATTTATCATAATTATTTAATATTTATTAATAATAAAATTAATAATTTTTATTCTTTATTAAAAAATTAATATTTTTTATTTAATTTTAAAATTAATAATATTAAAAATTATTTATAAAAAATAGTTATATTTAATATTTATTAAAGTTTATTTTTAATTATTGATTAGGTTGAATATTCTTTAATTACTAGGTTGTATTTCAATTCTTTTATTATTACCTTATTTCTTATTCATATTACTTATTAATATTTCTTCTTAATTACTGAAAAATTATTTAATTATTGCTTAGGTTGACTTAATTTTGTCATAATTAGGAAATATATTCTTTTATTATTAATGTGCCTTTATCCATATTATTTATTAATATTATTTAGTTATTCATTAACATTCATTTTTACTTATTGATAAATTATTCCAGTTATAGATTAGGCTGACTATCAATTTTTACATTATTATTATTCATTTACAAAGAGGTTAATTAAAATTTTAAAAACCTTGTTATTTTATATACCTTTAAATATTGTAACCTGTTCCCTCTAACCATGGGACTATTTGCAGTGTTTATCCCAAGTATAAGAAAGTTCTGTCTGAAACAGTTCCTGTTTTATTTTCTAGCAAAAAGGCCACATTTGGGGAGAAAAAGGGAGTATTTAATCTTGATTTTGTTTATGAAATATGTAGGGATAGGAAACTATTTTTAGATTTTGCAAGAAAAACTCATCTGATTAAATTAGAATTTTTTTTACTGCAATTGTAATGTTCTGATGAAGTTTGAGAAGAAAAATTCTATTTTAGATAGTTAATCATAGATTAGCAGAAATTCCAGGAATAACAAGATATGTGGTTCAACTAAAACCATACATCTTGGCTTGTGGTTCAGTTGCAGCAAACTAAACTTAAATGAGATTTTTCGTCTCACTTATCATTTGATCATGGGAACCAGAACAAAATAGACCAAAGCTTATTTCTATTTATCTTCTGATACAGTTGCAGATTGGGGGCAATTTGTCGTTGAAGTTATTCTATATTATGCAGAAGTCGACAAATCGACTTCAGAATGGAAGCAATACTCAACAAATCTTGTGAGATTCTAGTCAACATTTTACAGGAATGGATAGAACCTGGAACTATAATTTTTCCAACAAATGGAAGGCATTAAAAATTTTAGGAAAAGAAGGTTTGATCATTTGACGTTAAATCATAGCCTTCATTTTGTAAATCCAGTAACGAATTGCCACACAAATACCATAGAAGGCACTTGGAAGCATGTTACAGATTCACTCCCTACCTGCAATAGAAAAATAGATTTAAAATTTCATTTGTTGCTGTATATAAGTTTAGAAAATGAAGCAAACAGCAGGGAGTGGATTGTTTCAATAAGTTTTTAGAAATTGTTAGGGACATCAACTGGGCTGAGAGGGGCTTAGGTCAAATTCTTTAAAAAGGGAATTTAAACAAGATTTTTTTATCACCACGATTTTTATCACAATCTATCTTGCTGACAAGTGATGACTTTGGCCGTTGTGTGACAATTTTTTATACATAAAGTGCTGCAAGGTAAGTTAATGATATTTATATTTATTTTATTCAATGGTAAGCAAGAAAGATTCTCCTTATATTTAATTTATGACTTTAATTTTAATGTTAATTTGCTTTAATATGTTAAATTTTAATGTTTCTCTTCTAGGCTTAATGATGATAAATAGAACAATTTGTTCATTACTATTCTGAATCACTTAAAAATAGATTTTTATTCTTAAATTCAATGCAGTATTGCTAAAATAATCATTAACTATTTACATTTAGTTCTACAAAAATTTGTCCTTTCACTACTTTTTTAGTTTAATATTGGTATTACTTTTTTTTATGTAGGAAAAAATATTACATGTTTCATTTTTATGCTTCTACTAAAGTTAGAAAGAATCCCCCCCCCCCACCATTAATTTTCCTACAGAGGTGGCGGGGGGGTGGGCAAACTTAGATCAAAGACAGGAACTTTGCAAAACTGTTTATTCGGGAGGGGGGGAGTATCCTGGCGGCTAGGGGGGGATGCAACCCTGTGCTTCCCTTGGCAACTACCATCAGCGAAAAAAAAATTTGGCGATTTTTGAAAAAAGTCCGTATATCGAACTTGTGCCAGATTCTATCAATCCTTCATTCATACAAAAAACAATCATTACTATTTTATTCAGAAAAAAATCCATCCGTGTTTTTACGAAGAAAACGTGGTAAAAAGCGTCGCTTCTAAAACGCTATAGTGGGGGGAAATCCAATATGAATGTCTTCGGCTGATGAACTAACGATCTCCATTTCTCTCAAAAACAAATTATTTTCATATTTCGGACATCCATACCTACCGAAATATTTTCAATCGTTCATTCATTCGCAAAACAAGCACTTCTTTCTTGCATCATTCATTCAAAAGAAAAAATATCCGTTTGTTGAGCTTCAAAAACGAAAATGTGATTTCCATAATGGCTTCAAGAAGAAAACAGAAAAACCAATAAATACAATAGTGAGAAAAAACATCGTCCAAATTGAATTTATCAACACATCTAGTTTTCTCTAACAAACATTCTTTCAGCAGTTGTTTCATTTAAAATAAAGAAAAAAAAAGTTACTCATTCCTTCAATTTCAGCTTTCTAAAAAAAATCTTGCATGTCTTTTAAGTTGACCGTTGACCAAATCAAGAAAAAATTTTAAAAATCCGGTCTGAATAGGGTTACTGCTTCCCTAAATTTTGCGGGTTTACCATATTATATAGTTTATCGCCAAAATTTTTGGCACCAAGAAGTGTGCCCTGCTAGGATTCACCCCAAAGGGATTTATAATATGGTGTGGGCAAATTTGTTTTGAAGTGGGTGACAAAACCAAAAAATTCTATTGTTCATAATTTGGTATGTGTTCCATTAATAATGTGCTAAACTGATGTACTTGCCCTATCTCATTCATTTCATGCTGATATATTAGCACTCGCACAGAATTTTTAAAATTCTCGTAAAATATATCCTATAAGTGAAAGTTATCTGAAATTGAAAAAAAATCTTATAGTAGATTCAGAGCCCATTTTTTTTTAAATAAAAAATTACACCAGGGATCGACAACCTGTAGTATGCTGTACAATTCTCTACAAATTTGTCAATTTTTAAATGGATGAAAATTGATAATTTCTAATGGACGTTTACATAATTCTAAAGATAAATTTAATGCTCTTTTGTAAATTGTCATTGCTGGAGAGATTAGTGTTAAAAAGATATCCTCTCATTCTGTGTCTGTAGTTGTACAGAATTCTTTTAATTTTATTTTGGTAGTCTGTTTAAATGAGTTTGTTTTGTTTGTGTGTCTTGTGATTTGCCAATGTTTTTGTGCTTTGTTTCTTGTAAAAGATCTCCAAGCTCCCCTGTATACAAATGATTTACTCAAGTGTATAATGGGTATAGAGGTTTTGTATGCTTGTAACATTTTTCAGTTAAAGTATAAATTTGCATGTCTGTTTCATCTCAGTTATTTGCACTTAGTAAATTTAAGGGAAGCAGTTCAATTCGCAAAAATTCAAATAAAAAAATTTGTACCCTAAATTATTTATATAATTTTCAATAGTTTTGTTTGTTAAACATAGCTTGACATATTTGTTTATTAAATTTCATGTGTGTATGTCAACTATTGTAGGAATAGTGTTTTATAATCCCTTTATGAACTTTCTTTAAAAAGTTGAATGGTTAGTATTTTGAGAATAAATTCTGTTTTACATAATCCATATACATTGGCTATAGGCAAAACAGGAGAAAAATTGTGATACCCATTGAATCTTTTTGTGTATCGTGTGTACCATGTCTTCTTAAAATTATCAGTTTTAAAAATGTTCCCATTGCTATTTAATTGTGAAGCAGTATAAATTCAATAAAAACTTGAAATTTAAACCAAGTTTTAATCAAAGCAAAAGCATATTTGTTGCAACATTTTCTGGTTGCATTCTGAAAAATAAATTTTATTTACCCTGCCTATTCTCTCTCCTGGTATTTTTAGTTCATATGTTTTTTGACCCCTGCTTACTATTAATTACTGCTTTTAATGGAATTTCATTTAATTGTTTATTTATCTTTTGTGCATAAGTTTAAGAAGTATGAACTTTGTATTTATGCTAATTAAATTATTTTCATTGTAAATTGCAATTTTTGTTTTCAGCTGGGTACTCATTTGAGGGCCAAAAAGAAGCGCGAAGAACTGTCCAATGTTCTTTTAGCTCAAAGGAAGGCAGCAGCACATAAAGAGAAAGAGAAGGAAGGAAAGTAAATGTGTAATAAAAAATGAAATATTTGAAAAGTTACATGGCTTCTGACTTCATTATTTGTGCTGACACATCAATTTTTTTTGTAGTACATCTTTTTTATTTAAATTGAAATGCCTGCCTTTACCTCTCTAAATTTATGTGTAAATTAGGTACAATTAATGTGTATATTAACACCTTAACTGCCGCTGGCGTAAATATACATCTCACTCAACCGGTACGTTAAATGCCCCAGGCGTGTATATACGTCTTTCCGAAATACAATCTTTTGTGCTGCTATCCATAAAACTATTCAAAAGATTTGGGAATACAATAAAATGACCTAGACACACACACACAGTGTTTGAGAGTGGCACTGGGAAGCGAATCATGTAACTTTTTAATTGGCAGTTAAGAGGCTAAAAGTTTTAAATAGAAATATTGTTCCAGTTTCTTGATAACAAAAAGTAGTTGTATCTTTGCCTCTAAAATTTTTGCAATTCGTGTATGATTTGGTATTAAATTTCATTGTGCATGGGGGGGGGGGGTTGAAAATTTTATAATTACATTATGTAGAAACTAATTTTTATATAGGGAAAAGGACATTTCACAATTGAACATGTGTATTCTCATTTTCCTTATTGCATCTTAATTTGGCCTTTCAATTTTATAGCATCTTAAAGTAGCATAAACATCATTTGTTGTTAACTAATAGAATGCTTATCTTAAAAGATAAGTATAAAATTTCAGTTAAGTTTTTATTGCATTTGTAGTTCTCATGAAATCGTGTTAGTAATAAGTTGGGCAAAAGTATTTTTGTGGATCTGAAGAGAATGTTTACATTGATTTAAAGAAGTAACTTATGTTTGAAAATTGTAATTGATGTATTTCTATTGTAATTGGTCATTTTTTAAAAAAATGACCGATTCTAATAGAATTTAAAACCGAGCAACGGAAACACTACAGTTATAGCTATAAAAAATTTATCATGTTTCCATCAGATTGTAACTGCTGGGCAAATTTTGTACTTATTTTTTTCCATCTGTAAAGGCTATTGTTTCTCCCTTCCCTTTTTTTAATACTTCAGTATGTTATGCAACTTTAATCTAATTTTTTTATATAACTGCAACTTTATGAAGTATTTTTTCCTCTTGTTCTCAAATTTAAGTTTTCATTTAAATGAAACTATAAATTAAATATGCTCATTTGTTCTGATCTTTTAAATATACAATGTTCATTCAAAAAATTAGTAGCATTAATTATGTTTCAACACTTACACTACTAAAATTTATATAATGCAATGTGTGAATCTTGTGTCATAACTGTGGGGTGCATATATACGTGTGCACTTGGGTAGACAAATACATTGCTGATAACATGTTTTGGTGATTTTCTGATTGTCACCTGGTACCCATGTTACCTACCATCAATTTAGGGGCTATTTTATCCAAGACAAAAGACACTGTCTAATGTGCTTGGAACAAAAATTAAGAGGTATATGAAATGTGACTGCAGATAATTTCAATAGATGTTTTGACAATTTGTGTAAAAAAAAAAATGCTGGCGTCTTTCTCAATTACTAAATATAATGCAAGGGTAAGTGATAGATACCCAGAGCACAAACTAATGTTATTTATGATTAAATTATATTGATATGTATTAAAATTTTTTAATAACTTTTAATTATCCATATAAAGTAACAATAACATGTCTATCTATTTTTAAATATTCTATTAAGGTTAGTTTCTAAGAGTAAGATGGGGTTCCACTGTGTATGAAGGCTAATACTGTAGACAAAAATTAAAACTTTGCACTCAAGACAGCAAACAAAATTATGCATCTGGAATGATGTACATTTTCTTCACTTAATTTCATTTTACAGCAGTTATTTTAATAAGGTTTGGTTGCTTTCATTGAGGATAGATTTGGCCATTGTTTAACCTTACAGTGGACTCCCAAGATGATTTTCAAATATTGATTCTGCAGTGCTATATACAGGGTGTCCAGCCTTAATGTGAGCCAATAGCTAATTCCCCAACCGTCATAAAACTTTATGAATTTTTTACACGGTCCCCAGGTCCTATCAATTATATTTAGGAAAATATGCAGTACACAAAAACAAAGTAAACACAAAGTTTCATTTTATTACGATAAAAACTGGCCGAGTTATGGAACTTCGAAAAACATATATTTTACCCTATATTTTGCCATTTCCAAGAAGCTAGAAAGGGTCCGTCTCCAAAGTGAAATTAGTTGGAACTCTGCAAGGAAACTTTCACTCTTGCATGTCACTTTTATATAAATTGTTTTTAAATTTAAAAGCATACGTTAATATTACAATAATTGAGTACTCAAGAAATAAAATTTATTCTGTGTACTGGTAAAGCATAGAAAAAATAAAATATTTTGGAAGAAGAAAACATTTCAAAAGCTGTTCCAAAAAATAGACTTATATGCTATGGCTTCAGTCTGATTTGCTGATCATGACGAACGTTAAAAATCTTGTGTAGTTGCTTGCAATTATTGCATACCGTCGTATTCTAATATTACGAATTCTAGTACGGGAGAACAAGATGCATACAAATGAAGAATGCTGCGAAATGGTACTGTTTTATGTACAGTTTAATCGAAATAAGAGAGGCAGCAAGACTTTGTGCCATTAAGTTTCCCACTCGAAGACAACTTGTACAATTGCCCGTGCTGTTCAACGCTTGTATAAAACTGGGAGTTGTCATAGACGTATTCCCTTGTTTTGTGTCACACCTCGTGCCTTCACCATTATTTAAGTTAATTTGGTCATTCTGATATAATAAAAGCCCCTGATAGGGGGGGGGGGCATGATTCCACATTATGCTATAACTTAAACGGCAAATCCTGTATTATTTTGCTGCTAATTGTTGAAACAAGTTGTTTTAATCTTTTCGGTTAAAGTTGTATTTCTTTAATTTTTATTGTTTGCCATACAGCAATACAAATTGTCAATCTATGATGTTTACTACAATGTTTTAATATTAGTATGATGTTTTTCATTTGCTCTTTCTGTTAGTGAATTATAGTTCTCTAAACTCAATTTATATACGATCGCCTTTTTGGAGCAACTCAGATGCTTCACATTTATGTAGGCATAACTCGGTCAGTTTTTATCGTAATAAAATGAAACTGTTTGTGTTAACTTTGTTTTTGTGTACCGCATGTTTTCCTAAATATAAGTGATAGGACCTGGGGACCGTATAAAAATTTAATTTTTGTAAAAAAATTTTGTTCGAGAAAAGCACGTAAAAACATTTTTCAAATTGGAAGTGCATATCTAAACCGAACGGTTCATGAATTAGCTATTAGGTCACATTAAGGCTGGACACCCTGTATATAAACAGAACATAGCGGGAAATCTCAGCAAAGATACAATTATGTGCGCACAGTGGAAATATGCGATTAAACATTACAAATAATTAGTATTTTCTTTATGGAACATAAGAAAATTTCTTTGCTTGTGTTCATTCATAATTAATATTTTATAGTGTATCTGCACTTTGTATTCAGTATAATATTTGTGAATTAAATATACAGAATAGAATGGGTCTCTCAAATTTAGTACAATCATCTAGAAGTGACTTAGCAGTTTAATTCTTGAAATTATTAAATATTAACTAAGAAAATATTGTAGAAAAATCTACAATTGAAATTATGCACTTGAATTTCAATTCTTTATTATACGTTTTGAAAACTTATTTACTGTTTTTTTTTTAACAATATCCTAGTAATTTGTTTCTTAAGCCTAAGTGAAATGTAATAGTGACTAATTAAACTAGCAAAAATTATCATCAGTTCAATAAGGCCTAGGTGGGACCAGGGCCGGCCCGTGACCTTTGGGGGCCCCCTTAAAAATTTGCCATTTTCCAAAGAAAAAATTTTGTGGGGAAAAATATTAAGTATACGAAACTCTCTTAAGTTTTTTTTTTTTATTTCAAACAATTTAAATACGTTATAAACAATAACATAATTTACAAAAAAAAACCTTCTTTAACTTTAGTGTTGCAAATTCTTTCATTTGCTCATCACATTTTAAGTCTAGTGAGATCGGTATTAATAGAAAGAAGTCTAGTATTTGTCATTGTTCTATATTTCTGTATAGGGCATTTTAGAGAATGCACGCTTCACTAGTAATAAGGGGAGTTATAAAAAATTTTTAAATAAGATTTGGAAAAATGTCGATAAGTTTCTTTACAAATATTAAATTTAACATATCAATACAAGTATAGGACAGCTCAGTTTGTTTTAGATAAGTTTTGAGTTGAATGTCTTCATTTATTAAATTTCATTTACTAAATCTACGTCATCTGAATAGGGAGTACACTCTCCAGGGCAACTTTCTCCTTACTTTGATCTTGCAAATCCATTAAAAATTTAAATATCTTATTATATTCTGCGTATACATGACTTCTATTTGAATCAAGGGTTAGCTTATCTAACGAAGCAATAAACGTGTTCCTTATAAATTTTTTATCGCACACAGCTTTTTCTATCGATTTACCTGCAAATTTTGAAGTATCCCGTCTCTTGTTCACATCACTATATTCTGTTTCTACACTAGGACTCAATTTTTTGGCTGAGTCTTGATACTCCTATAGTTTTTGATCTGATTCATGTACATTGCTTGCAAACGTTTTTAATGACATAATTAACTTATTTCCTTCCCAGATGTCCAAACCAGGAGTTAGTAATTTTTTGTTCAAAAATTTCTTCCTAAAATATAAATAAAATAGCAGCTTCGAGTTTGGTTAATTTTTTTAAAAAAAATACTGCGTTTTTTCAAAAATCAATTTTTTTTTATTGTTACTAAATGTTTTAAGAAGATTCATGTTTTACCATAATTATATCTTTAAGGCTTCAACAGCATCTTAGTGACAAGACTATCTGATCTGACTTAAACTTTTTCAGTTCAATTTCACGATTTAGAAGTTTCCACCTCCGGGTGGAAGCAGAAAAGAAAACATATTTGTTGCACTAAACCAAAAAAGTTATCAATTTCAGTTTCAATCTTAACTGAATCTGCATCAACCAGACTAAGAGAATGTGCAGCACACGGCCCATAATTAGCGAATTTAATTTTTTTTTAGAAGAGTTTGCACACCATTATATCAATAGGACATATTTGCAGCGTTGTCAAATGACTATCCCCTACAATTATCCAGTAGCAGTTCATTTGTTGCTAAAAATTCTTGTAGATAATCAAATAAGTATAATCCAGTGGACTACTAATATTTATTAATGAGACACATCTTTCATACACTTTTCCCCGAAAACAATATCACCATACAATAGCAAATTGGTCATTGTGGGACAAATTTGGGGTTGAATCCATTATTGAACAGTACTTTTGTGTAAAAGTTATTTGAGTTGTAATTGTTTTATTGATTTGCTTGCCCATGATCTCCATTATTTGCTAATATATCGTTTTTGATAAGTTCGATATTAACGATTTTGTTCGTAATTCTTGCTCTTCAATATGTTCACGAACGAATGGGTCGAACTCTGCTAGCAGTTGCAGGGCACCCATAAAATAACCATTAGGAGGAAAACCAAAAACTTCCTCAGTACTTCTAAATGCTAAACCTCTTATAGCCAAATACTGTACTGCCGTAATAACACGTTTTAGGACATTGTGGTAATATTATACTGTGCATTTTTCTTAGCTGCTCCTGTAACTGTTTATCTAACGAAGGCACGACTAAGGAAATTCATTTGGGGACGGGATTTTGTGTAATAGTAGTACTCCTTTAGTTTGTTGAACCGTCACTATAACAGCGCCGAACAAACAGTTCGAAGAAAATAGCCTTCGAAATTCGTACTTAGCTTTTATATAATTAAATTTTTTTCAGCTCCAGCGGTGCAGTGGCATAGATGGTAGTGTACCTGCATTCTGCGCGGTCTGTCAGGGTTCGAGTCACGCGATCGACTTGCTTTGTTTTTTTTCCAATTCATTTAATTATTTTTACAATTAAATTTATTTAAAAAAGGCTTATTAAATATTTTTTGTAATTATTTTATATTTGAAAAACTAAAACAATTACTATAATTATATAAATATTTATATTATATTTTATAAATACATTATAATATTATTTATAAATAATATTTACTATAAAAATATATTATATTAAATGATATTTCATATAAGTATTTTGTATTTTAAAAAGTAAAGTAATTACAAATAATTTTATAATAAGAAAAAAAATAGTTTTATAATATGTAAAATTGTTTATATTTTATTATTACAATTATTTTATAATTATATAAAATATTTGATAAGAAAAATTATTTAATTGTAAAATTAATAAAAAAAATCAAGTCTACCAAGCGACTATGACCGATCGCAAAAAATACAGGTGCGCTGACACCTATATGCCATTGCATCGATGGAGCTGATTAAAACTCACTTGTATAAAATGAATTATGTAGTATGAGTTTCGATTGCTTATTTCTCCCAATTGACTGCCAATTCGGAGCTATTACGTTGAGGGTTAAACTTCCTAAAGCAGGGGTCTTCAAACTGTGTCCTACGGAGCCCTGCGGTTCTACAAGGCATACTCTGTGGTTCCACGAAGAAATCTAGAAGAAATAAACATGTATGCAAAATGTATTCACATTCTCTATGAAGTTAAAAGTTACAGGTATCTAAAGCTCATCACACCCATCATATATATATAGGGAAGACCGGGGCAAGATGACGAATGCCTTAATATTTTCCCGTATTCCACTAGGTAGCAGCATCAAATGAACACTACTAGCTCTCCTTTTGGCCTTTCGTTAAACAATAGTATAGACACGCTGAAATTGCCCTTTTTGTGTTAGTTGTGAAGCTTTGATTGTTTTTTGATGCCACGATATAACTTTTATGCTTGCGTAAATAAGCTCTGCTACAGATACAGGTAAGATGTAACGTTTTTCTTTTATTTTTATGAGTAACTTGGTTTAAATACTACCTATTACCATGAATAAATGTCAATTAATTGCTTTCCTCCGTGGTAATGTGAACGAATATTTTTAAACAAACAGTCTGGGGGAAGATGACGAGCTCGTCATCTTGCCCCGTGTATCGGAATTTATTAAACTAACTATTGTTGTCCATTCTATTAAATCCTGTGAACATTTGTTTATCTGTGTGTTTGTCCGCGTGACTTCTGGGGTTAAGGGGTGCATCGGATCGGGAAAGGTTTCGTTCGAAAGGGGGTGACCAGAGGAAGACATTTTTGCCATTCGCTAAGCTCCCCTCCCCTCAAGAGGAAGGAATGTAACAATAATTTGTTTCTTTAGAGCTACTGGCTTTTACCTGCCACCTTTTCTGATTTTTTGCGAGAAAACGAATGCTTCCTGAACTTGTAGAAAGAGCCCCACCAGGAACTGTATTGATAAGGGCTGGAACAATGAGGGCACCTTTTTCACTTTTTTGAAGCACTTTTGTCTTCATGTGAAACCAAGCAAAGAATCTCCTAATCTGTTGATTTTTGACAATCACAAAACTCATATAACTTTGCAGGCTATCATACATTGCAGAGCGAAAAACATCTTGGTTGAGTTGCCGTCGCACACATCACATCGTCTCCAGCCCCTTGTTGTGTCATTTTTCTACCAGTTAAAAACGCACTATAGCCAAGCATATGGCAACTTTCTGGTCACTCATCCAGAACAAACTATCACAGACAAAAATATTGGTGAGGTTTTGAGCATCACTTACTTCAAATCAGCTACAGTTGGAAATGCTTTTGAAAGGGTTTAAAGAATATGGGGTCGCGCCTCATAATCCTCTTGTGTTTAGCGAACATAACTATGCTGCTGTAAAAACTACTAACTTTGCTGCTGTTGGCGATGAAACTGAGAATAATAGTGCTAATCCTCAGACTACGGTAATGGAAAACCAACATATAAACCCTCCAGAAAAACCAGAGCTTATGGCAAATGCTGATTCTTACGCACCAAAGAAGAATGTTAGCGTTTTTTTTTTTTTTATTTCAAACCATTTCCTAAAACAACATAATGTGAGAAAAAAACTCAGCTCTAGCATTCTTACAAGCACACCCATCAAAGAAATGTAAGAACAAAGGGAAAAGCAGAAGGAAGAACAGGAAGTTTTTAAAATACTGAGAAAAAAAGCTCGTGAAGCTAAAAAGAGAGTAAAAAAACTCAAACTGTTCCTGTAGGCCTAAGTCTATAAAATACAGTCCGCACATTCCAGTTGTATCAACTTCAAAGGACGGTGTTATAAGATGTCCTGCTTGTGAAGAGGAACCCTCCAACTGAAGAATGAAGCCAGTGCTGTAAATGCCAAGAGTGTTGGCATGAGGAATGTTCCAATTATAAAAATGGCATTTTTATTTATGACTATTGTTAGATACACAACTAAACACTTCAACAATGCATTACGCTTAGTTTGATACTTTGTAAGATGTAAAAACACAGTTATCATTTGTTAAACCATGAAACACATTCATAAGATAAAATATGTTCAACCTTTTTCAGTGTCGCCATCTTGCCCCAGTATTGGGGCAAGATGACGATTTGTTAAGGTTATGAAAAAAATAAAATAATTCTTAATTTCTTTTATTGGAAAAATTAAATGGTAATATATTTTAATACTACAAAGGACTACTCTAACAGTTCATGTAAAATTGATTTTACTACCCTTAAAAATAAATTAATAAACAACAAAAAACTGTTAACGTCGTCATCTTGCCCCTTTCTCTCCTATATATATATATATACTTTCTACTAGATTGTGAATATTCTATTGTTTACTATCTTGGGTTCCACGAGATAATTTTGTACTTGTTATTTAGCACTATGTCTTGCAAACTAAATAGTTTTCTAATGGAAAATACACTTTTTTTACGTTTGGGGAAAACAACACCTATAATGAAGGAAAACAAACAACGTGTTGACAGAGTTGATGTTAAATTCTAAGCAAGAACAGCTTCTAAATTTTAGGTTTCAAATTCTCTCTCATGAAAAATACACCGGATTTCTCACACATCTATAAACATTTTTTATGCTATTCAGAACATTGCGTTTAAGTGAAATACATTTCTCACGTAAGTGGCTACAAAAACAAAGTATAAAAGCAAACTAAACTCAAAATAAGTAATGCGATTGAACTTAATCTCAACAGACCTAGACTTCAACCGTGTGAAAAAAAGGAAGCACATATCCCAGTTTCTAAATATAATGCATGGATAGGTGACACTTGAATCATATATTAATATTATTAATGAGTAAATTATATTAACGAAATTAGATTAGAATTTTTTTTAATAAGAAATACAAATACTTTTTTAAGTACTTTTACATGAAGTGTCTATAACATGTTGACCTACTTTAAATATTATTTTGAGACATATTCTTCGACGTGTGTTTGGAATTGGGTTCCACGAAAGCACTTTCAAGTTCTAGGGGTTCTGTGAGTTGAAAATGTTTGAAGACCACTGTCCTAAAGGAGAACTACTAATACACAAAGTCTCGTCCCCAAATGAATTTCCTTAGTCATGCCCTCCCTTGTAAAACAGACTTATTTTCTTTTCCTGGCAACCAAACTAACACTGAATTTTTATGTTCAATAGAATTTTCCTGATTTTCTAAACAACTTGTTAAGTGTTTCCTATCAGAGAAGTCGGTTGTGTATTGAAAATTTGTTTTAGAAAAAAGTTTGCAGGTCAAACAAAAAACACTACCAATACTAGTTGAATAACATAGCCAAAAAAGAACTTTCCATCAGTTGGCCATTTTAAAGTTTTTTAATGAAATGATTATTCGAAAATAATCTCTTTTGTCCTTTGCATTCTCTTATCGAAACAGAATATGTATTGTTTGGATTTTTATTTTGAAAATAACTCATTTAATGTGAAAGAATGCAATCAATTAAATTATTACTTAGCGATTTAGCCACGAAACCACGTCAACGTATTTTTCAAACCCAATTTGCCTAAACACTTTCGGTTGGGGCATTACTGACATTCTCTGGCTGAACAATATCTTTTTCAAAAGGCCGCTAGTCATCGAGATACTGCATATTTTTCTCATTAATATTTGCTTGTTGTGTTTCTTCGTTTTCTTTGATTAAGTTCCTTTCACTTCAATGGCGCAACGTAACTGCCATTGAACCCCGCATTGTGGGGCCTCCAAGGTTCTAGGGAGCCCAAAGCCTGATACTATGATTTTTCAATCCTTTGTAAGATCCGTTTTGGGGCCCAAAACCTGATTGCACCTATTGCACAAAAATAAATGTCTAGAGAAAAAGTGCCACTACGTTTGTATAAGTGCTCGATGCTGATCGGCACCGTCCTATGATAGAGCCTCTGTCTGTTCATTATTAATTTCCGCGTATTCGGTGGTGAGGTGGAAGAACTAAAGTAAATTGTGCTCTTGTTCTCGAAAATAAAAATAAATTTTGTATGGTATTTCGGGTATTTTTTTTAAATGTATTTTTTTACTGGTTTATTATTTTATTACTATTTTGATTGTAAGCATCTTTTTCTGTTTGTTCTCTGCAACGGGGATCGGGGGCCCCTAGAACCCGAGGGCCCCTGGGCTGCAGCCCATACGTAGATCCGGCCCTGGGTGGGACATATGAAAAAAGTCAGGAAAGACGCTCAGGTCACTATTTTTCAGGCATCCCGTAGCGGCAACTTAGAATTTGAAAAACGTTCAGTTTCGGCGCAATTTTTAAGGCAATCGCTAAAAATGGGACATGTAACTAGAAATGTCTCGCCATTAGATTAATTCTTGGTAACATTTTTAAATTAGACCTCAAATGTTTTTTTTTTTTTTTTTTTTTGCTAATACCGGAATTTTAAAACTTAATTTCTCCAAAAATTTATGTAAAAAAACAGCTGACAATTATCATAAAGCAAAACATTCAGAATAAAAGTCTTGCACTTGAAATAATCCTTTGCTTCCTTTGATATTTGTAAAAAATTTATCCTTTTTGGTAATAACTGGTTGATGTAAAACAGAAAAATAATAAGAAAATTTCAAAAAATTGGTGCTAGGATAAAGACATAGAGAATGGACAGTAAAAATATTTTTGTAACTTTTTCAATTCCTACTATTAGTTCACTCTCCGTATATATATCTCTTGTTCTCTCTGAAATTTTCAATTGTAAATGAAATACTTTTTCTTCAACCACTCAAGTTCAAATACATTTTTTTAAAACTTGTGTTAATACAGTTTTTTTCAAATATTAATTCATTCATTAATTTTAGTTTAAGAAAAATTTCAGTCGATATTCCTCTAGAATGCAGCACCATTGGATAAAACGGCGTTTGTTAAATTTGTGAGGAAGATTTAACCTGAATAATCATATGTGCTAGTTAGACGTCACAGCACTGGTTTTATAATAAATTCTTACCTATTATATTAAATATTTACTAAAAAATTTTATTATAAGTTTACTATGGTTAAGTTTTTCATGTTTAAAGATGTTTTGTCACTTAATTGTGATTTTGCCATATGTATATACATATTTATATTAATTGTAATTGTTAAAAAAAGGAACTAAACATTTTTCTTCGTTGACCAAAATAGAAATTGGCTTAAAAAAAATTTTTTTTTCATTGTTCAGTTTTATGGTTGAACCATACTATCCATAGTTATTTGTAACTATAAATCAATTTTTCTTTCCTACTTCAGTTCTCGTTTAATGATGATCCAAACGAAACATTCGAACAAAAAAAAGAACATCGTTTGTTGAAAACAGAGTATCACCTGCTATTATTCTTTTATTTTAGTTCGTTTTATTTCTCAGTTCTTATTTTCTTTTATTTTTTTTTACTTTATCATTCGAGTCGCGGGAAAATTCCATTTTCGTAACTAGGATTCCTGAAATTGACGATTCGCTTATCCGTAGAAAACGCTTAACTTTTTTTTTTAGCCTTGTAACAGTTTAAAAAAATTAATGATAAGTTTCGCACACACACATGCTACATTTTTTTTTACATACACACACACATATATGTATGTATGTTTCATACTTCGAGTTTCATTTTTTAAGTAACATTGGATTTGAATTAAATAACTTTTTATTTCAATTAGTATTCATTATTAAGCCTCAATTATTAATAATTATTTGTTGTATGTCTTGATAATTTTTTTATTTAAAAAAAAAATTATCAAGGCATTATTTTTTTAAGTAAGGGATTTAAGTAAAATAATTTTTTTTTTTGTTAAGTAGGGGAGACCGGGGCAAGATGATGAATGTCTTAATTTTTCCATATTCCACTCGATAGCAGCATCTGTGCCGAAATATTGGCCACTCGAGGGCGCTGCTGTGCGCACCTCAGTATTTAAAATGTAAATATTGTTAGTGTGTAACTTGTTTTGTAGAATGTAGGCCGCATGACGGCAAGTTCAGTCATATTAAATATTACTATATTCAAAATTGTGTCTTCGTTGAGTAATATGGACAGATCAATTTCTATGGATACTGCACACTCATTCGTTTCATTCGCTAAGAACATTTCGTTTAGGTTCTTAATTCTTTACATTGGTGCATCGGCAGGGGATACGTTTCGCTGCATGTTGGGGTGAGTACTTTTGTTTAGTCTCACTTTGAATTTGATATTCGTTTAGTTAGCTTATTTTATCATATTTGAAATTTAGTTTATTCGTAACTGTCGGTATTTGGAAGGTTGCTCTGGTATAGTTTTGTTTACTTGTATACAGATTGTTAAACTGGATTTTGTTTGAATGTGTTGAAATTTATACTAAGTTGGATTTAGAATTGGTGTTATTATTTGTATATTTGTTTTGAAATTATAGTGTTTTGTTTAAAATGGATGCAGCAAATCAGGCTTTATTAGAAAGAGCAAAAAGGCTCGATCTGTTTCGAGTCCCTCGTGACGAAACAAATTAATAAATTAGAAAACGAAATAAACAATTCAGCCGATAAAACAACAGTGCATGAGATTTACGTGCAATTAATTTCTAAATATGAGGAGCTGAGTACACTCGATAAGGAAGTTGAGAGTTTAATAAATATTGAAAGTCTAGAAGACGAAATATTAACTCGCGAAGAATATCGAGATAAATTTATAATATGGAAAATCCGTGCTGAACGTTACATAGGAACAGTTTCGAGCATTACATTTCAAAATTCGGTCGAAAATCAACCGCAAAACGTAACTCCTTTTAAATAATACAGTTAGTTCCGTTTTAACAAATCAACCGCGTTTACCTAAGTTCACATTAGAATCTTTTTCGGGCAAGGATATCAGTAGTTTCCCCAGTTTTTGGGCTAGATTTAAATCCGCAGTGGATGATAATTCGAATTTAAATGATGTGGACAAATTTTCCTATTTGAAATCGGTTGTCACATCTGATGCAGAATTGGCTATTCGAGGTTTAACACTAACACCGGAAAATTATGCCAAAGCAGTTAAAATTTTAGAAGATAGATTCGGGCGTAAAGAACTAATTGTAGATTATCATATGAATCGTTTGTTAAATTTGTCCCCTGTCCGTAAATCGTTTGATGTAATCGCGTTAAGAAAGCTATATGATCAATTAGAAATAAACATTAGGGGACTCGAATCCCTTGAAATCTTCCCCGATTCTTACAGTTGTCTTCTGTTTCCGATAATAATGAAAGCTATTCCCCCTGATTTGGCATTAGAATATAATAAAAAACAATCCCAAGTCACTGATCTAACTACATATTTGCGCGGCGAAGTTGAAAGTCGCGAACGGACGGAAATTTTGTTAAAACCACATGGCTCCCACTCGTATCCCAATAAATATTCGGAAAGAGCACCACCGATCTATCCGCAGCCAAATCGAAAGGGTCAAGGTCATTCGCGATTCTACCCTTCTCATAAATCGGGGTGAGAGCATCTGCGAACGAATTGCTTTCGGCTGCAGTTTCGAATTGTTTATTTTGTTCCGAAGATACTCATGCATCTGATATGTGTGAGAATCTATGCGTTCAGGAAAAGAGAGCCAAATTAATAAAGGAAGGGAGGTGTTTTTTGTGTTGGTTATACTTGTTGCCATGTTAAAAAGTGCAAAAAAGAGGTTTGCTCGTATTGTAAAGGTCGTCACGCTCGTGCTATTTGTTTTAAGCTGGAAAATTCTTTAAAACAAAATTCGCATATAGATTTAGAGAAAGGGAAAGTTGACGTGAAACCAACGTCTTCAAATTCTGTTCTTCATAATAGAGGTGGAGTTTTATTGCAGTGTGTAAAGGCAGAAGTAATCGGTCATATTTCCTCGGATAAAATATTTTGTCTTTTTGATAATGGAAGTGAGAAATCTTTTATTAAGAAAAATGTTTCTCGGAGGTTGGGGTTGAAAAAGGTAGGTTAAGAAAGGCTAAATATTTTTTCGTTCGGATGTAAAACTCCTAAAAAACAAACTTGTAGCAAGGTCGAGGTTAGATTAAGGAATATATTAAACGGAGAAGTAACTGGTAATTGAGGCATTGGAAATTGAGGAAATTTCAAAGGCAACACTTAGCCTGCCTAGCCCAGATGTATGGACAGAAATGGAGACAAAGGGATTCAGACTAACATTCAATTGTAGTGAATCTTCTGAGAACTGTGAAATTTCATTGTTAATAGGTTCCGATTTTTATTGGTCTTTAACACATCGGATAAAAAGACTTGATTCGTCATTGGTTGCAGTAGAAACTAGTTTAGGAATGTCTCTTCAGGAAAGTGTGATGAGCAGAGTGATTGTACTTCGTACATTTGATTCACAGTGAAGAGGAATCGATTTCAGCTGAGCTAAGGAGATTCTGGGAGATAGAAAGTTTAGGAATACGTGACAATGATTCGGTTGTCTTTAGGTA
>BMAO01016458.1:0-24719 GCA_019973975.1 Trichonephila clavata | reverse complement strand
AAGCTGATAGTTGTAAGGCACATTTGAGCTTAAGAAATTTGGGCAAGAAAATTGACACTGATCACTGAGGATTAGCAAGGCATCATCTTGCAACGATAGAAAAAAAAGCTATGTCTCGGAAAATGACAACTAGACATAAAACCAATAAATTAGAAGTCAAAGTCAGGAGGATTTTAAATGACGAGGATTAGAATTATGAGGATTTAAGACATTATGCTCCTCTTAAATAAAATAAAATTAGAAACAGAAATAAGGATAAAACTATATAAGAATTAATACTTCAATTCTGATAGTAAAATCCAATTGTGTTCTGATTTTAAATCAATAATATTCAATATTTGATAAATTACATTATTTTCCAAGTTAGTCTTTTCCATAAGGATAACTATAAATGAGCGTAAAATTGTAATCATCCATCTACAAAATATTTCAATAAATATACAAAAAAAAAACTAATACTAAATTATTAAAGTAGTAATATTTCAAAACTCTTTGTTTATCATACTGCCTATCTTTATTAGACTTTTCTTTAAAAAAAAAAAAAAAAACTTTCTGTTTTCAAGATAAATACTGAATGAATCAAGAATTTTAGCTTTATATAATCAATCTATCATATTGGTATATTTAGATAAATTTAAAAACTTACTAATTAACTCTAACTATTTTCTATCATTTAAATAAAGCTTCATAATATGTACTTAAAATGCTCTTCAATTGTGACAGTTTATACATTTGTTATAAAGCAAATTATATTTTCCCAGCATAACGTTTCTAATTATTTTGAACAAAAACTTTTTATTTAATTAAAAATTTATAGGTTCAAATATATAATTAAGTTTATATATCAAATGTTTTGAAACTCACATATTTGTGCTCATCTTAAGGTTTATTTTCTCCACATAAGTATTTTCATTGTATATATGTATGTGCGTGTTTGTAAGATTTGGAAATATAAATTTTAAGGGGGAGTAATTCATAAAAATAGAGCAAACTCTTTGTAAAGAGTAGGAATTTTAGAGTGAGTCTGGCTGTTTAAAGGCAAAACGCACAAGCTTTATGCAGAGAATAATCAAATGTAGTGATCTGGTGTTTCCTCGCAGCATCAGCGTTGTTTGTTCGAAAGATTTTCCGCAAATGGTGGCCATCTTGGAAAAGTAATATGAAGGTGTTTTGACGTTGATATAATAAAAATTTAATTAGAAAATATGACGCATATATATAATAATTTGCCATGCATGCACTAAGCCTGCCATATGTGTGGTGTTGCATTACAAATTCTTTAATCATACATTAAATTGCTATAAATATGACTTAAAGTAAAGTAATATGTAGGAAAAACAACAAAATACCGTCGTAAATTGGTCACAGTAATACACTAACAAACTTTTTGGCTTAAACACACACACACACACACACACACTAAGATTATAAGGCTAAACTTTGGCCCAAGGCTCCAATTTCTTCTTTATTAATTATATTCTTCCTTCCTCCGTGACTCGACAGACAGGGGTGTGCCTTGCCTTCTCAAGAAGCCTTTTTCAGGCTAGCCTTCTTCCTGCTAGTGTTCTCCAATTCTTAGTTCTCAAAACTAGATATCTTTTTCTAGGCCCTAAATCCATCCAAATTTCGCCTGCCTTTTCTTCATGTCGCCAAATGGTTGGCATTGAAGCCTTTTTTAGTGGTGCAGTTTTCGTCCAATCTGACAACGTGAGCTGCGCATTTAATTCGTTGAATTTTAATGAAGTTACAACGTTAGATTCTTTATATGATTGATAGAGCTCGAAATTTGATCTTCTTCCCCACGTTTCATTTCCTGAATTCTTCTAAAAATAAATCTTAAAATTTTCCTTTTGTAGATACTTATCATGTTCTGATCTGTCAAGACATGTGTACGAAGTTTAACATGCATAAATAAAAACTGATCTTAAAAGACTTTTATACAATAGAACCTTTGTTTTTCTTTTGATTAACAATTTCATATATATTTGTATTCCATTAAAACATCTGTTAGCCATAGCAATTCTCTTTTGAATTTCAGTAGTACAATCGTTCCTATTGTTAATTTCCGAATCTAAATAAGTGAAACTGTCAACACAACATCAAAATTAGACTCTTCAATTTCAAAATGGGAATTGTTAAAACAAGATTTAGTGCAAGGCTTATTTTTATTGATTTTCATCCCATCCATAGGGCCTCTTTCTCTAAAGATAAGAAGCTTGTCTTAGTGCGGTGGGTGTTTATTAATTATAAATTTCGGCTAAAATATGACGAGAAAATAGTGCATGAAAAACTTGTGTAAATCTTGTGAAAGTCTTTTCTAATCCCTAAAAAATAATAAAATCCACAATACTACAGAAAAAAATTATGTACTTAGAAGTGAGTAAGAAAAATTAAAAAAAGCTAAATTTATTTTAATACTAGTTTTTCTAAGCACTAATTTAAAATTAGCTCTGGTTTAATAAATAGACTGTGTATGACTCATTATCAAAAACCGATAACGTAGGATGAGTATGGTTCGTCTATCTTTAGTGCGCAAGTCATTGCAATAATTTTCAAAATCGTCTCTCTTTCGACTCGCCATTCCAAAAGGGTTAAGAGTTTAAGTGTTCCCTTGGAAATAAATGTTTCAACGGTGGTTCTTTACACCCCCGATAAAGAAAACTCTGCGGTCAATGCTCTTAGATTGTTACGATTGTTTATGGATTTATAAAAGGACAAATTCAGAAGATTTTTCGGAAATAAGAATAACTATAGGAAAATAAGAGGCAGAAAAAGCAATAGGAAAGAAATGTGAGAATTGATGTCTGAAATTTGAAAAGAATTTTTGCAATGGAACATTTTATGTTTGAATTGCATAAAAGAATTTGCTGTCATTGCATATAATATAAAGAGTAATGATATTCGAGATATTCCTCATACTCATATTATTTTATTATTTTATTTGTTTGATAAAATAAAGTCCTTGGTTATTTTGGGAATATTTTTCTTTATTTCCAAATAAAAAATGTATTTATTAAAACAGATTTTAAATGTAAGAAACATAAAAAATGGATTTTTAATTAGAATTTGAATTTCAGAGTTACAAAATACTGGAGCTCACAGGCTCTTTGTAGATGTGGAAATTACAAACAGTGCATTAATAAATACCGTGAGTATGCTATTACTGATGCTTTGGAAATAGTGAAAACAATTTGCTGTGAGGATTCATGCAAATATACTTCTGTTTCAAGTGGATGATTACAACATCCTTTGGGATTTGAAATCTAAGTTATAGCATATTTGTTTACAAAAGATTTTAGATAGCAGTCAAATGTATAAGATTAAAAAAATCAAAATTCAATATAAAAATACAGTCCAAATTAGGAATGCAGATGGGATTGTTACTAATTAATTGATTATCTTCTATTTGCATTTTATTTAATTTTAAAAAATAAAAGAATCCGTTTATCAGAAATTTAAGAATATTTTTCATTACAAAGATGATTTAATTATTTTCGATAAAAATAACGAAATATTATCAAATATTACATTCTACATTGATTATCTTATTTAATAAAAATAATAATTTAAATAATAATAGAATAATTTAAATTTAGACTTAATAGTTGATAATATAATATTCAATAATAATTCTGATGAAAGAGTTTCGCTTAAACTTTGTAAAATAAGATAATTTTTTGGAGTAATATATTTAATATGGATGTATATATTCAGAACTATATATTACATTATATCTTTACTTTAAAAGCATAATTCAAACGTGCACAAAATAGACAAATTCAATGATAAATATCAAAATTAGAAATTATTTTAACTTGATATCATAAAATTATTCCATACATTTCTTAAAAAACATAGTATGTGCATTGTAAATACACTCATAGAGTCAGATATATTTAGATCTACGTTCTTAATTCATCACACAACAATATGATAAAAAAATTAGCTTTACGGTGGTCTAGTTGTATAAAGTAAGATAATTTTTCTCACTGTTTGCACTTTTTGACACATATTCTGAAATATTTTATCCACTTCTAATTTTAACATTTTACGCAACCAACCATTATAGTTCGCATCTTTTTTGATATTTTGTTAAAGGTAACTTTTTATTCGTATGTGTATTTATAGTCTATATTTAAGTTATTTAATGATCACTTTGTACTTACTTCCTGATTTTTATATTTTTGAATTCATTTATTATGTTTTTTACGTATTTCTACAATAATTTTATATTTTTCTAATTTTTTTTGTGTTACTTATTTATTTTGAAATTTATCTATTGTAATCTTTTGTTTTTGCAAGTTTCCAATTAGCTATATCGAATCCCGAAGGGGGTTGGTTGGTATCATCGAACTACTTTTGAGTCATCAACCGGAATTCGCATTTTGTTGCACGTTATTGTTTAATTTTGTGGCCTCTCACCTCTCATTCATATCACATTTCATCTGTGTGTGTCTTTACGAGAGTTGACTTTTTAAAAGTATATTTACATTTTGCTAATGTGAAAAATAATCTGATTAATCTATTCTGAATATGAAAAATAATCTGTGATGTATCTATTATTATATTTTTTTTTTCAGAAGCAATTCATTATTATCGTAGAAAAATATATATTCTTCTTTGTATTAATTTGTAAATTTCACAGTTACTTATGTAAAAAGTAGTATTTTTCCTTCACCTACAATGATAAAACTATTAAATTAACAATGAATATCTGTTTCTTTTGAATTCCCCATGTTGTTTTTACAAATTTATAATATCAATGTAATAAAAGCCTTTCCTTAAACCAATCTTATATATAAAATAACAAACCAGCATTGCAAAAGAAATGTAAATATAACTATATATCCCCCCAAAAAACCAGTAGTTACATACATTTTAACATGAGCCACATTTAATTTTACTGTATATCAACTACATTTGTATGAAACTCTTATTTCAGTGAATGGTAGGAAATGCAATGTAAATATACTCGGAAAAATCCTTCGAATCGGGGTATAGATGCAAAAAATTTAGAAAATAAACGAAATATATACAACGAAGCACCCCATTTTATACCCATTGGGCTCCTGGGATATGAAGTGTCAAGAAGTCTTATATTCATGAATTCTCCTGACATTTTCTTTCTTATCCTGCATAAATTCACAACATCGAAGATGCAGAAAATCACCCCGAGATATTGGAGAAAAGAAGATATTTTTGTTTCTAATGTTTTTTACCCTGTGATAGGAAATCCTCCATCTAGATAATTTTTTTTTGAAATTTCATTTCTTGTCATAACGATGAAACACGATTCTTCCCCCCCCCCCCTGAATGTTAGGATGGAAAGTTTGGATTTCACACGAGAGGAAAGGAAGATTTAAATCAAGATACTTAAAAATTGCATAATGTTCTACAAATCTTTGGATATCGGTAACAGGCATGATTTTATCTGTGGAAACTTTATATCAAAATGGCTCAGGCTCATGAGAATATTATTAAAATATGTTTGAAATACTTAAATGTGTTTAATTTGCAAAGGAAAATAAATTACAACAAAATAGTTTTGCAAAATATTTCTTATCAATACTATTCGAAATTATGTTTTACTTGATATATTTTTGTTATGAGATATAGGTTATTTATTTCAAGGTATCGGATTGTAATACAAACATAATAATATAATAGTACGAACATTTTCGTTGTTGTTTTTGTTTCTTATGCCACCTGATTTCGACTGTGTCAGATCCAGGCCCATGAAATTCATCATGGCAAGAAGCTAGACGTATGCCTGTCATTGGCCTTAGCCTTGAGCACCATACAAGTGACAGTACGATTTAGCTCGGTTCCACCCCAAATTTGTGAGGAGAACACCCTAGGGGAGGGTCAGAAGCCATTCATCTCTCTTCCCCATCTACCAACCTCAGGAGAAGACTTGCGGCTCGACGGCTATTTAGAGTACCCCCATGAAGCAAAGACATTATACATTTGCAAACATCCATGTCTTCTTCTGGTTTCTAACCCATGCCCTACAGCACAGCAGACAGCGTTGCTAACCACTACACCGGATAGGTGGCAACGAACATTTTTAACCATACAGACTACCATAAAATTCAGCGTATAGCGAGCACCCATGCTTTCAAGCTGCAATTTTAAATTTTTAGATATATTGGCTGTACAACGTGCGCGCCTTTTTTTACGAAGGAACCTGAAATTTACCAGTGCAATTCTATTATGTTTTGAAGTCATTTATTTCAGGTATTATCCCAAGATTTTGAAGATAATTTTAGAGTTACAACTCTTTAAGTTAATGAGGTAAATAATTTCTTTTAAATAAACAATATTTCGCCCTGTGTAAGTCTAATTTATTTTGTATGGTATCTCTCTTTTTTTTTATTTTTGAAGCTATCATTTTCTATACCCGGCGTTTAACGCGCAGTCGTAAATTTCGATCTTATTTTTTGTGTTAAAAGTGCGCCTAATAAGTCGGATCTTACAGTAAATATTGAGCGTTATAATGATTCAGTTTGATTTTATGCAAAAATCAGACAGCTAACAATGACGAAAAATGTTGAGGAGTTACGCACAGGTAGGATTCAAAACATTGCACTAGAACTAGATATACCTTTGTGACGGATCTATACGCGGCTCTACTAACCCCTTGGGGATTCTTCTGGGGAAACAAAAGTATCAGCCAACTTTCACCGAGTAAGGAAAGCGTGATTATGCAAATTAAGTATATTATATAAACTCTGTATTCTCGAGTTTGAGGAGTCAGTTGGCGAATTAGTTGGTTAGTTGGAGT
Organism: Trichonephila clavata; assembly: GCA_019973975.1. Classification (NCBI taxonomy): domain Eukaryota; kingdom Metazoa; phylum Arthropoda; class Arachnida; order Araneae; family Nephilidae; genus Trichonephila; species Trichonephila clavata. Next base: position 17,935 of record BMAO01016458.1, on the reverse strand, counting down.
TAGAAGAATCGTGAAATGATTAAGTGCATTTGGAGTTTATCAATGGAAGATTACTGAGAGTGGATCAATCGACGGTGATTAAATTCAGATAAGGATCGCCTTCAAGGTTCAAGTGTAGGACTTGACTTCATAAAAGTACAGGTATCGTGATCCTTATTTAAATAGAAGTTAGTGTGTTTAAGTTATATTGTGTGTGTGTGTGTGTGAGCGTGTTATATTGAGTTGTTATTGATTAGTGAAGTTATATTGAGCGTGTTTAAGCTATCGTGGAATCAGTTGAGGGCCCGTATTATTATCCCCAGGCTATTGAGTCTCACCTTCGTGCTCTACTATCTGATCTGTTATCTTAATTAGATTGTTATTGTGTCTGCTTGATATTTTGGTGACAATAAAATAATTAGTGTGAATCATGTCTGCTAATTATACAGTTTCTCCCACACACCTAGTCGGGTCTGAGGGTAGACAAGGGGTTTCAGAGGAAAGCAGGAACCAACAGGCATTGCACCATCTTCTGTGACATTTCATGCCATATCCCATATTTGTGATAGACTTAATGTGCGCATTTATGCCGTTATCTTAGATTATATCCTTAAAAACAATTCTATTCTGAATCATATGTTTCTATTTTACAATCAGGACTTGATTCTTTGATAAGCAAGATGTCCTTATTTAAGTATTAATTTTAATAGTTGAAATTGTAAGAAAAATTTTAACAGTAGCAATAAGAAAATAATAATAATAGCTAAAGCTTTTGAATTATAAAAGAATAATTTAGAAATCAGAAATATCAAGAGAGCTATTGCAAAATTTAACGGTTTTGCTTGATAGATAACAAAAATCGTTTTAACAGCTTACACGAAAAAATTGTTTATGCAATGAATAAGAGAAAAAAATAAAAGATATCAATCATTGGCATGGCCAAGTAATTTTAGCGCGTTTTTCACATGTTGTATTTTACAATAATGCAACTAATGAACTTTTTACTAACCGAAAGTAGTACTGTACTAAAAGAAAAAAAATTTAAAAAATTATTTTTTTAAAAATTAAATTATTTTTTTTAATTAAAAATTATTAAATTAAAATATGATTTGACTCATCTAGGGCACAAATGCGACCAAATGCCGAAAACCCGAGGTCAATTGGTTGCTTATTGGCTGAGAAAAAGATAGGACATGACGTATGGAACGAAGACGAAATTTGCGTCCTAATAGCGCTTTTGTTCCACTTCGTGAAAAACGCGCTAAAAAATACCAGTCTCAATATAGTAAAGTGGCATGGTGTGAAATATCATATTTTTAAAAAATTATTTTAAGAAAGAAAGTATTGTGAAAATTAAAGTTGAACACAATTGATATGTGTATTTGTGTAAAATAATTCGTTGAAAAATTTTGCTTAAAGTACAATTTTAAATATTTTGATATTTATGCTGCATGTCAAGATATACAATTATTAACTTTTATTGCATCATATTACGAACAGAAGAATCACAAAAGAATCATTGTACAAAAAATGCTATCTGAAGCCGGCATCTCCCGATCACATCCTGGATTGCTTGGGGTTCGCTGTGGCGGATGTTTATGAAAGTCCTATACTGGTGCTTGACTTCGCTAGAGTTCACGGAATCATGGATCTAATCTAGCCGCAGCTAGATCTCTGAGGGATTAGAAACAACAGAAGAATCCATTTCTAATCAAATTGGTATATTTGTTTAATTTTTTCATATTTTCTTTCACTTTAGAAATTTACTTTATTTTAAATTTTTACGACGAATATATGTTAAAAAATGTATAATTTATTCATTAAATACAAAATTTATGTGTTTTAAATAATTTTAACTAAGCCCTAATGTAATAAAGCAAACATTCCAATTTATCAAATATGTTCTCATACTAGAGTGCACGTATCAGACACAAAACAATGTAATAATTCCTTTTAATTTCTCCTTAAACCACTTTACTTTTTTAAATGGTACTGACCCTTCAGGACTCACACGTAAATAATTAACTATCTTGCTCACTTAAAGGTATTTAATCGTGACTGTATGTCATAAAAATTAACAGCTCAGCGTATTTAAAGTAAGTCATGATCGAACAATATCTTCCACCAATCACAAGCTGCATACACGGAACTCATGTGGATTTTGGAACTTCCGGTTGCCGCTTCATATAAAAGCTCTCGTTTCCAAGGAAAGTTTGCCTGATCTTGTCCTTTTCATGCAATCTGCTGCAGTTTGTTTTTGTTCATCGTCTTTTGTTTGTGTTGTGTGTATGTATGTTTGTTGTTTGAAATGTTCTTCTACATCAAATAAATGGGTTTTCAAATTGATCCAAGCCTCCTCACGTATGCCACATCATAAATATAATAGTTATTAATACTAAAAAGTTAAATAAGAAAAAAAGTTATCACACCAATAGAAATACACTATGACCAACGTTTTTGTTAATATCCAGTTAGTTTAATAGTGTTTTTATTAAATAACACATATACGATTTTTTCCGCATTTATTTGAAAAATAATTATTGGTTAGTGTGACAGTACTTAATTTAGTCAGTATTTCTAAATTAGTTATCATACATATATGTCTTTAAATTTTAAGAAAACTATGTGTATAATACGCAAAATCACGAAAGTCAAACAAAAATTATAAAACTTATCATTTGAACGCCGTTTCTATGTCAGAAATTTCAATTAGATAGAAAGAAATTACACTTAAAAACAGGATTCTTATTGCATGTGTATACATTACACTTTCCCTATTTATATTCACTGAATACACTAAATATGTACATAAAAATTAAATCCATAAACACAATTTATATAGAATTCTATAAACACATCTTCATGTTAAACTTACGTGTTAATAATCTAATAACCACAGAAACATCTTCCCCTATGACGGTCAAAAGCTAAATATATCGATGTGTAAAATATCAACTAGTATTGCATTTGTAGTAACAAAACACTACATATCTAATACCCTTGAAACTTAACTTATACTTGATAGGGATATTAATATCACACACAATAAGCTTCTACGATACATCACTTTACCTTCTGTACCAATGATTTCTATAATGACTTCTCTTCTGTAACGATTCGTTTCCCTGGCTGCTTCATTCAAACAACACAATAGAAGGAATTAATTTAATCTGTTCTCTGACTAACAATATAATCCGATTCCATTCTTCTGAATTCAGTTCACAGAGAGCTTTTGTCGAAGCGTTTCACTTCTGTGAATGCTATTTCAGTTACATCGAAATGGGAAATGTTCCATAGCGGGAAATACCACAAATAAACAATGAAACGGAAATAGATTCATTCGCAATAAATCGCTTATATGAAAGCGTGAATAAATGAATCGGTTTCATGTGGGCTCAAAATTAATTAAACAGTTTAAACACTTAAATGATAATTGCATTGAAAGGATGATTTAGATCCATTCAAGTGGCAACAGTAGGTAGTTTAATTTTCATTTACAGCAAATAAATGCAATTGCTAAATTCTTTTCATGTGAAACAAAGAATGTAAAACAGGTATTGCATTTGGCAACAAACGTTTTCATCTTAAAAATTGATCCCTTTTTGTTGTATTAATTATTTCTCAATTGAATTTAAAGAATCTTTGAAAACACTTGTATTATCATTGTTTATGTGCGCTACTCTTCTGTTAAAAATTCCTTAATTTAATACGATTACATTAGCCTAAATCTTAAGGAAATGTCAGAAAAGTTTAAAGTTAAGAGATATAAAGACCTGAAAGAGAAGAAGCTCAAATAATAGTTTTCACTCTCGTTGTGCTTTATTACATCCCTTTTGTTTGTGGTATTTATTATTTTTGAACCAATGGCTATAAACGTCAGTTTTTGAAAGTATTTGTTGTTAAGTCTAATTTGTATTCATATCTAGAATATGAATTCTTTTTGTTGGTATTTGTATTTCCCTTCATAGGGAGATAGTAATCCTTTATCTAACACTCGAGAATTTGAATATTCAAACTGAATTTAATGATAACCAAGCTGATTTAAACCATAAATTATTATTATACATTATTTATTTATTTATCCAACGCCCGTTCTTGGTTTCTTGACCATTTGACGCCGAGCCACCCACTACCGACTGACGAAGTCGTCAGTCGGGTATTCATCGAGTCCAGGACATTGGAAGAAGGTGGTCACCATCCATTCTGGTATGACGCAGAGTGGGCAAGCCACGTCAGCAGCCAGGCCAAGCCAGTGGAAGAATACTCCCAAAAGGTCATGTCCGGTGGTTAGGCGAAAGCTGACAAAAGCCTCGGCTGTCTCCATGTGCCTCAGGATTGGACCCACAATGGCCAGAGTTTCCCACGGTCTTCCAAGGCGGCTCTTGGCTTTTTGGGTCACGGTAGTATATTTGTCAATGAATGTGGAAATAATGATCTTCCACAATAATGCTCTTTCTCCTTCTTCTTTGCTCTTCTGAGAGTCAAGGGGACCAAATCAAACAGTACCACGAGCCCAGATAACTGTTCTGTCATTTTGTTCAATATTATACACATAGAGGTTTGTTGACAAAATTAGGACCCCTATGTCTTGTAGAGCAGCAAGAATAGATGGACAGTATAAAATATGAACAGGTGTTAGTTCTGCATCTGGACAGTTATCACAATAAAATAAATTAATTATTCCATTATCTCGCTGCATGATTCAAACGTAATTCGTAGATCTATGCAATTTGTAATTTAATTTTATTAATTATGAATTCATAAAATTAAAAACGGCACTTTCGTATTATCGCAACCCATTGGCGACATTATTTGAAACGAAGCACATGGTAGCCAATTCAGCGCGTGCGACACATAGGAAAAGGAGGTTGCTAACTTGGCGAGTTATAAATAGAGTTGGCGGTTGTTGCGATAATACGTAAGTACCTAAAAATCCCTTATTTAATTTTAAAATAAATTAAGAAGATGCATTTAGAAGATAGAAAAGATGGTAAGTATTGCTTGTAGGTGGGTAATTTTTCATGAAAATTTTGTTACATAATATTTTGTAACCCTGTTATATAATAAAATATTATTTCATTCGTTTAGTCCTTTAGTAAAGTATAACTTCTGGAGAATATGGTATCACTGTTTGTGTGGTTTCTTTTGATCATGAAATACCCGTAACATATAAAGGAACTAGCAAATAAAGCTCTTATAAAGTTATTCTTTTTTTGCCCTTTAATTTACCACAGGCGATCTGGTATACGTATTTCAGCTACAGATCCATTTCAAACCTATTTACGGATTTCTACTGGATGTTCGAATTTTAAAGTAGCAATAGAATTCTTGGTAAATATTGATGGAATAATTTCCTAGGATTTAAAAGTTTTCGAGCTCTGAGGAGAAATCTGATTCTGAAGTATTCATATACTTGCATAATGCGATTCCTTCGGAAGTTTTATTGAATTTTGTCACTACAGTTTCCGGGGAAATTAATGAAAAGTTTAATTTAATGTGTCTTGTATTTAGTGTAAATTAGAATATGGTAGAGGAGGTACTGATAGGGAAAAATTAATTATTATTTGGCAAGAATTTCGTAAAACACATGTATTTGAATTTTTACTATATATCTTTAAACTGATGCCAAAATGTGGCAATTAGCAAGTTAAAGCTGAAGGATGAGAACTTGGATTTTACATTATCTAAAAACTTTGTGTTGTAAAAGGCTATTACAGCTTCAAATACAGAATCCCTTCAATTAAGATTAGTTTTAATATAAAAATTTGAAATAATGAGTCAATAATATTCAAGGAACAACTGATTAATTTTTGAAGTTAGAAGACATATTTGTTGTCCTGGATGTGTCTTGGTTATGAGTACAGGAAATATAAAACGTACAAATAGAAGTAACTAACCCACTTTGCTTCTCAAAAATCCCCAGCATAATTTAATTTATAGGCAAGTAAATTATTGTATAAAAATATTTGAAAGGAAAATATAAATATTACATTTTTAAGCATATAAAATACAAAAATAAATGTAATTATATTGAAATTTAATAACTAAGTAAATGATATGTAGAGCAATTCTGTATTTAATATGCATATCAAAATATACAAGGTAAATAGCCCAATATAAATAAGATAGATAATAAATAATTTAATATTCAGAATAAATTAAAAACGTGAATTTATAACATAGAATCGTTGAAAATACTTGCATTGACCCTTACATGTTTATGCATTGCCAAAAATATAACAATGATACAGTTCAAAAACAAGATTTATCTAACTACTTGATTTATCTGGAAACATTTTAGAATTTGGAATAATTCACCAACTAATTCATGAAACTTATACATTTCAGAAAAAAAATCTTAATTTAAAAATGTGATTAATTCTATCAAGTAAAATTTGAACCATCGATTTAAAATTACATTCCCTTGCTAGCAGAACATCAAATTTAAAAGAACAATTACACTAAATAAACAACTTAAAATGATGTATTTTCTTCCTACCTATCTTATCTTATTTAGAACTATTTTCGCCTGCGAGGCACAAATGTCCTTATATTTTCTTCCCTTAATTAAAAATTACCTCAAATAAAACACTGAAACAATTTTACAACTCGAAATAATGTTATATAAAGGAAGTCACGTCCATAAATTTAACATGTCCTCTAATTTTTCAGAAATATTTCACTGACTTTTACATTCTAAATTTATTGCAACTATATGTGGATGACAAATGTATATGCATAATGCAAATTCAAACGTATTACATTTTTCTATTCACAACAATAAATAAATACGAAGTGAAAATCATTTAAAATTCATTAAGTTTGAGTTTAGACGATTTAAGTATACTCTTCATATGCATAAATTTAGTAGTTCATAAATAAAATTTTTCAAATCGAAATTTGAAGATGATTAAGTAATTTATTACATGTTTCAAAAATTATCTATTAGTATAATGATATAAATCGTATGATTTGTAGCAAAATAAGTAAAGGATTTTTTTAAATGTCTCATTCAAATCTTATAACGATTAAATGAATACGATTGTTCGTAACAGTTACTCCCATAACCCAAAATCCATTTCTTTGGCAATATATCAAAAACATGAAATCAACTTTAAAAAAATAAATCCGGAAAATAAAATCATATTATCCACCCATCTAAAACATGTTTAATATCATAAAAAAGGGAGATTTTTTTGAAGCTTGTCAATATTAAATTTCAATAATTCATGTGAGATGAATTAATTTAAAAATATCTTCAAGCAGAAGGGTTAAGCAAAGCGTGTGTTTGACATCGTCTATTGATCGAAAAAATTCATTATTCCTACAAGAAAATATTTTTTTTGTTTGTCTTTCACCCTTTTGTTAATAGTATTAAACATTGATTTTTTGCGAAACAAATATTATGATTATTTTCATTTTTCGGATCAAAGAAATTTTTTTCTTTTGTTATTCGACTTTTGATTATTTGGTTCGATAAAATATTCGCGAAATTGGATGAAAAATCAGTAAACACGCTATTCTTTTTCCCGCCTTAAAATCATTTTTCAATATTCAGCATAATTCAGAAAGAGGTAAATAAGATGAAAAATACTTATTATTTTAGGTGATTTATACTTTTTCATTCTAGTTTTCTAACACCTTGATATTTATTTTTAAAAGGTAATGTAAGTAATTAAATGATAGCATAAATTAATTATATTTGTATTACTTTGAGAATACAGACAAACATTGCTTCCGAACTCTTTAAACTTGTAAGAATTGTACTTCTATAAGCGATATATGAAAATAATAAGATAAAATTTATACTAAGTAGAGAATTATAAAGTCGTATTTTTCTTAGTTAAGATGCCATGGTACAATTTAAGCAAACATTTTTAATTTAAGGATTTTCAAATTTTTTTTGGTTGCCTCTTATGTTTGTATACTATGTAAAACCTGTTTTGTGCTCAAAATTTCATAAAACGTTAGTCATTTAATTTTTTTAAGGAAAAAACTTAAAACTTTTGAAGTGATTTTAAAATGCTTCTTTTTCTACAAAAATTTACGCACAAGTATGAAATTTGATTTACAAGTACGTCAAGATATGTGTAACAAAAGTCGATATGGGTTTTACGATAACATGATTAGTATTTGTACAATACTTCTTTTTATGAATGGTTATTGAAAATTCCTTAAAAAATGTATAAATTCTGAGTTCGATTATTTTTTAAGAAATAAGTATTGCTTTGATTGAAAAATGCATACCATCTATTAATACATGTACTATTAGCAATAGGTAAAAAAAATCAAACCATTAGGCAAAATAGAAAAACAGCCTTAGCATGAACACAAACTAGTTATTTTTTTCTTTCAGAGATAAGTAAGTTTATAAAGCTTTGATTTGCTATAGAGATGTGCATAAAAACGAACGTAAAGGCTATCATAATTCTGTTTTTTAAGTTTAGAGCTTTCAAATTTTGTGAGGTTAGAGAAAATTATGTGAAAAATAATTTAGGCTAAGAAAATTGGATTTGATGTTTTGACTGATTTTTGTCATTTGAATCGTTTTGTGTCCCCTCAAATTGCTATCATAAGACAGAATAATACTAAAGTTATCAAGATAAATGTTTTGGTTGTATTCTCAATGCAACCAAAATAATCCTTGATGTTTGCAAATAATATTCATTGTATAACAAATTTATTTACTAAAAATTTCTTCACCAAAGCTATCCAATTTAAAGAATATTGCAGTCATTTACGAAATGGCGTCCAAAAAGATTTATGGTCTTAATGTAAAATTTCTTGCCTCAATTATATAAAAGTAATGACACCCAACCTATTTCCAAATAATCACAAAAGAGACATATTTAAAAAAGCTTTAGAAATTAAAAAAATGTTTTAAAAAGTTCAGAATTTTAAATTTTGCGAACATTTTGCAACAAATTAAAAAATTGTATGGAATTATTATTAAACATTAACCTTTATAAAATACAATTAATACTAAATATCAAATATTAAAAACAAAAAAAAATGTGAAGATGGTACTATATCGTCTTAAAGTCTATTATCTGAGTAGATGATTTCATTAGTTGCTCTAAGCTCGCACACGTAAACTTATTGTCCTCTTTTGTGATTTCTCCAAATCTTTTCCATTTCTATATCTTGTTGAGGTAAATTGAAATGCATTACTATATCTTTTTAGTATAACATTTCAAAATGAATTTAAATATTATTGTTTCAAAAACAAGGTAATTGATGTCTAATCAAATCAACAATTTGAAATATATACCCCGATAGTGTTTATATATACCGGAGTACATTTCAATAATATACACTCTGATTTCTTGGTTTAATTGATAATACTTAATCTTAAGGAAAGAAATACTGAAAACATAATTTGTAAAAGTATAAAACAATATGAAAATGTATACATAACCCATGAGTTGTGTATTTTTTATAACTCATTACATATCAATATGCGCCCCGTTAATAAATCCTCCAAATGTTCCTTGTACAACAGGCGTGAACGGTTGCTAAAGCCTGATAAAAAAATTATATAAGCGCTCTAAAATAAAAGATAAAAAGGAATCATTAAAATCGCGAAATGATTTCTCCTTTAAAAATTTTAGGAAATATAGGGTGAACCATAAGTCTTGCCCTGAATATAAAAGTTAATTACAGAATAACCATTTAAGGTATCCGACTGCTTGCGACAACTTCCTTTTTTAAAAAAATGAATATATAGGGATTTTTCAGTGGTTTTTAGATTTGCTTAGTACATTTTAAGAAAAATATGTTAAAATTAAGAAGAGAAAAATAAATTATTATTACTAAAGTGGGAAAAATGGGTAAAAATTTACAAAAAATAACATAAACGTGGCCTATTCTGCGCCAAAAGTTTATGAACAAATTTTCAATTTTGATGTGTTGCTATGCTATTCATTTTTTAAATGACCTTCAGGATAAGAGATATTTTAATTTTTACAAAAACTAAAACACTTTATCTTAGTTATTATATGAAATTACTTAAAAAACAGTGATTATATTAACATAAGGGACTGTAAATTTTGTAATAAAAAAGTGATTAATAAATCTGAAGGTTAAAACACTTCTACTATTATACAGAGCATACACAAAAAAATTTTAGTTCGTATTTTTCAAAATGTCTTTAGCATTCTTTGTCCCCATTTGACCATTTAAAAAAAACACATTTCGAATAAAACGCGTTTTAATGTATGACACCTTGCTTAAAGTAATGGCACATCTGCTTTTACTAAAATACTTGTAGTTTTTGCTCTAGTAAACGGAAAATAATAAACTTGGTATTTTTATAAATCTTATAAAATGGCCAATAAAATAAAAACATAAAGAAATTCGTCAAGTTTTTGCCAAAATTCACAATTTTAGGGTAGCCGGATACCTTAATATAATAACGTAACTTTTGTATCATTGGATAGATTAGTTTTGTAGTTTTATTATGCACATATGTGGCGCTAATGCTCCTTCAACAGTGACTCCGGAGAACATTTGTAAGAAAGACATTTTTGCAAAAATGGCTTCGATTCTAGAGAATGCCCAATGTGTGCTCTGGTATCAGGAAACGAAATCTTTCCTAATTGTTTAGTGAAAATTTCGACTTTGTTATAGAAGCAAACCTCCTGCTGCAAAATAAAAAAAACGCTGGTATGAAATGCTTAAAGAAATGTGCAGCGTTAAAGATCTTTCTAGAAGTGGAAGGTCTAGTACAGTGGTATACAAACTGTGTTAAACGGAACCCTGGGGTTCCACAAGGCATACCCATGGATTCTCTAAGGCATACCCATGGATTCTCTAAGGCATACCCATGGATTCTCCAAGGCATACCCAGAGGTTCCAAAAGTCATACCCAGTGGTTTCACAAGGCATACCCAGGGATTCTCCAAGGCATACCCAGGGATTCTCTAAGGCATACCCAGGGATTCCACAAGGCATTCCCAGGGGTTCCACAAGGCATACCCAGGGATTCCACAAGACATACCCAGAGGTTCCACAAGTCATACCCAGGGGTTTCACAAGGCATATCCAGGGATTCTCCAAGGCATACCCAGGGATTCTACGAGTTATAATAAAAAATCCAGAAGAAATAAATATGAATGCACAATGGATTCCCGTTCTATATGAAGTTTGTATAATTACAAAAATCTAAAGCTTACCCCCACCCTCTCTATTCATTAAACCTGAAAATTTATTTATTTACTTTATTTTCCAAGACTTTTTAAACTTTTATTATAATAAAATAAAAGAATATAAGAACACGTTTTATCTTTGTATATATACTTCCTACTAGATTGTGAACATTCTATTGTTACTATCTCGGCTTCCACGAGATAATTTTATACTCGTTAGATTGCCAAAAGTCTAAATAGTTCTCAAATGGAAAATGCACTTTTTTACATTTGTGAAAAAACAATAGCTATAATGAAGGAAACGGAACAACATTTAATTTTCATCAGATTTTAACATCAGAATTGATGTTAAATTCTAAATTTAAGCAAGAACAGCATCTAAATTTTTGATTGACAAGTTGATGCAAAATACACGCGATATCTCACATAGCTGTGAACATTTAATGCCATTCAGAACATTGTGCTTAAGTGAAATATATTTCTCAACGCAAGTGGCTACAAAAACAAACTATAAAAACAAATTAAACTCAGAATATATTTAATGGAATTGCATTTAATCTCAATTAACCTAGACATCTAGCTCTTGTGTAAAAAAAAATACTAGTACATATCTCATTTGCTAAATATAATACATGGGTAGGTGTGACACTTGAACCACAAATTAATATTATTAATGAGTAAATTACATAAAAAATAGATTAGAATTTTTTTAAAACAAATGCAATGCTTTTTTTATATATAATTACCTTTGCATAAAGTGCCTATAACATGTTGATCTACTTTAAATGTTATTTTGAGATATATTCTTCAAAGTATGTGCATGAAATGGGGTCCCCGAAAGCACCTTCAAGTTCTAGAGGTTTCATGAGTTGAAAAAGTTTGAAGACCACTAGTCTAATGTGAGGGAAGCATTTCTTGAACTCACTCTTGGAGGGAACTAGAATATCGCTTAGACATTCTCCGAGCTACCAAGGGGGCACTCGATGAAATTAACTGAGGAAAATTGTCTTATAAAAATTCATAATAATACTCACAATATATCGAAAAAAATGTCTAACTATAATGGTTTTAGCTCAATAACACAATAAATATTTAAGTATATATATATATATATATATAAATAATTTTAAATCTTCGTTATATACTTTCCAATAATAAATAACAATCGTAGATAAAATATCTATCATATTACAATTTGTAATATCTTATGAATAAAATTGCACATAAAGATAATAAAAATTATAATTAAATGGAACATTTATTTGAGACAAAATTTTAGAAGACTTGTTTATCTTTCCGAACACTCTATATGCGGCTATCAAAACCATATGTCTTTACACAAACTCATATTTTTAAAACTATTCGCTACAAAAAAATGTAAATAAGGGATAATCGTACCTACAGGTAAATATAATTTTTGTTTCATATATTTAAAAAAAAAATTTTCCCCGAGATATACCGTATTAAAATACTTGCGCACACATTGTGTATGAATCTGCATAATATGCCTACAATTGCAGAGGCAATCTAGCTAATGACCCTTATCATTTTACTTTCCTTATATCTTCTACGTATCAAATAATTTCAAAGTCTGATTTGATTTTCAGTGGAAAAGTGTTACATAATCCCACATGAGTTTTCCATAATAGATACTATTTCTTGAGCTTCTGGCGACAATGTACGCGCTATCACACAGGAAAAATTAGTCCTTTTGAGTTCTTATGCTGAATTTGATACTTAAAATTACAACTTATTTTAACAAAACCTAAATAATGTTAGTACTAATATATCTTATTTAAAGTGCGTATTAAATGAACCAAAATACGCGACACTGTATTCTTCAACATCGGGTTAAAATTTATTTATTTCGCACGCACGCACGTTAATTTTGTGTGCACGACCTTGAGCAATAAAATTCATTTATAATATAATTTACACGAAGTTTTCTACCTTAATATACCGCAAAATCCGGCGTATAACGCGCACTTTTAACACAAAAAATAAGATCGAAAATTAGGGGTGCGCGAATACGCCTGTTATGAAAATAATAACTACAAAAATAAAAATGAGATGTGCATAAAAAAACTTAAGACTTTTTCAAATGTCGTAATACTTTTTATTTAAAAGAAAGGCCATACCTTTTGAACTTAAAGAGTTGTTTTTCTAGAAATATGCTATTTTTTTTTCAAAATCCTTCGATAATACCTCGAACAAAGGGCTTTAAACCATAATAGCATTACTAACGCTTATATTGCAGGTTCCTTCGTAAAAAAAAGGAGTTGCGCGATATACAGAGAATATACCGCTAAATTTGTAATGCTTGTCGGTTCCTGCTTCCCTCTGATCCCTCTTGTCTACCCTCGGACCCGGCAAGATGTGTGAGAGGAACTGAATATGATGATATTTTATTGCTTGATATTTTATTTCCACCAAAATATCAATCAAGCACAATAATAATCTAAATAGGATAAATGTTCAGATATCAGAGCGCGAAGGTGAGACTCGTTAGCTTGGGGATAATAATACGGACCCTCAACTGATTCCACGATAACCTATACAAGCTCAATATAAACTACGTCGCCCACTAATAAGCTAAATTTCTGTTTAAACAAGGATCACGATACCTGTACTTTTATGAAGTTGAATCCTCCAGTTGAGGCCTTGAATGTGATCTTTATCCGGATTTAATCACCCGTCGAGTGATACTCTCTTCAAATGATGAACTCCGATTTGCGCTTAATAATTTCACGATCCTCCACTCACCAACTAACTCTCAAAACTCGCGAATACAGAATTTATATAATATACTTAATTTGCATAATCACGTTTCTTTGCTTCGGTGAAAGTTGGTTGGTAATATTATTGCCCCAGAAAAGTCCTCAAGGGGTTAGTCATAGACTCGTATACATCCGTCGCAAATTAAAAAATACAGCTTGAAAGTATAGGTGCGCGTTATACGCCGGATTTTAAGGTAATTTATATAAAATTTAAATTTTATATGTAACCGTCTTAATATTCTAACTTGATATATCTGCTTAGTTCTTTAAATTTCTAAATTAGGTTTTTTACATGAGTTTACCTTTTTTTATTTTTAAATGCAAATAAATAAAAGAAATTAAAGTTAGAAAAAATACCATCTTTAAAAATATTTCTTATTCAGTACATGAAACATTTTAATGCTAAATTGAAGTTCATAACTGAAACAGACGGTTTTTCAGACATCGATTATTAGATTAGTCTTAAATATATGGAAATCTACTTTTCAAAAATGTCATTTAATCGTTCCAAGAAAACATCTTTACGACCAAATTCAATTTATTCTCTTTTATATTTCAACTCTTTCATCTGTTTGCTCTTATCTGACTTCAATACAATTTAAATTGTTGAAGTCATATACGAGAGAACGCCACTAGAAAGCACAAAAGAAAATATATGGATCCAGTGTCAATATATTCGACTAAGACATGTTTTCACATTTATCCAAACTAATAATCTTTCAGCTTTGAGCAAACCTTTTGTACAAGTGAAATTTATGGTTCAATACAGATTTAATCTTCAGAAAAATGATAAGATACATTTGTTGTCTGAGTAAATATCTCTCAATTAAAGCCGTCGCCCGAGACATATGTTTACATTGTCTGGATTGATGCGCAGTTGAGTAAAGAAAAAAAAAAGAGTATTGCCTTTTATAAGCACTCTCAACATACCTGACTATTCTAAGCGAAAAGTAAAACTCGAATAGCTACTTTTTTATATTTATTCTACGATACTGACAGATAAATTACCATTCCGCGTTTTTGAATGAACATAATATATTTAATTTGGGATTATTCGCGTTTTTTTACTCATTCTGTATTAAAGAAAGTTTTAAATATTTATTGAATCTCTGGAAAATATTCGCTGTTTGACTGGTATGCATGAAAATATTCTTCTTTTCAGAATAACAATTAGTGTCTTAAAGAAATGCTTTGCATTTTTAAAGAGCTGACAGCTGTCGGGAAAGGAATCCTCTGCTATGAATGTTATTCCAATTATTTGCGTTTAAGTTTAAAGTGTTCCGTTTTTATTTCTGTCAGTTCAAAATTATATGAATAATTCAGAGCTAGTGCATTATTTGATTCTTGAAAATAATACACATTTTCTGACTTAATATTTTTTAATTACATATTCAGATTTGTAACACGTATTTTATCAAGTACAAACACTTTACGCATTAGGAAATATTTTGGCTTCAGAAATATTGCGAAAAAAAATTAAATTATTTTTATTTTATTTTCGATAATCTTTTTCTATATAGATAAAAAATGTTTTTTGTGATGCTGTAATAAATTTATCATGTACTATCACAATAATGCCAACGTTCAAGATAAATCGCCAAGTTGGCGACCACGATTTCTCATGTGTGATCTCACGATTTCTCTCAGCCGCTCTGAATTGGCAGCCATGTGCTTCGTTTCATACACTATCTGGCCAAAAGTAGCCGGACACCCAGTGATATGGACTTAGAGCGTCCTGAGGCACATATTAATATGATGTTGGTGCCCCTTTTTTGCATGGATGACAGCCTGCACACGTTTGGGAAGACTTTCCACCAATTTTTTATAGGTGACCATAGGAATTGCCTTCCAGGCGTCCATCATAGCTGAAGTGAGTGCTTTCAGTGAGGATGGTCGATTTGGCTGGCTACGTAATCTCCGCTCTAATTCGTCCCAAAGGTGTTCTAAGGGATTTAGATCGGGGCTCTGAGAATGCCAGTATAGTTTTTGAACACCCATTTCGTCAAACCACGTCTGTGCAAGCCTCGATGTGTGGATGGAGCAGTTATCTTCTGAAAGAAAAATGGGCCTTCCTCGAAAAATTGCCATTGAGTTGGGAGTGCAGCATTGTCCAGAATGTCCACATACATCTCAGAGCTCATGTTTCCAATCACAGGAACTAACGGACCCAGGCTAAACCACGAGAAACACTCCCACACCATTATGCTTCCACCACCAAACTTAACAGTCGGCACAATGCAGTCACTAAAGAAACTTTCGCCGGGCATCCGCCAAACCCAGACACGTCTATCCGACTGCCAGACCGTAAAGCGAGATTCATCACACCAAAGAACAGTTTTCAACATGTCCACAGTCCAATGACGGGGAGCGCTACACTATTGCAATCAATGCTTCGCATTCTGTGGAGTGTTGTTTGGCTTGTGAGCGGCTGCACGACTATGGAATCCCAAGTTTTTTAACTCTCGACGGACAGTCCTGCTGCTAACGCTAAGTCCTGATGAACTTTGGAACTCCTGGGAAATTTCCACCAACGAGGACTTGCGATTTTGTTTCACTACCATTTTCGGAGTTCTGCGGCTGCGTTCACCAAGTATTTTTGGCCTGCCAGTTCGTTTTTCTGCCGTTTCACTGCCTCGACGTTTCCACTTCACAATTACATCACTCACAGTTGATTTAGGCTTCTGTAGAATGTCCGCAATCTCACCAACTGATTTCCCATAAAGGTGACATCCCACTATACTGCCACGATCAAACTCACTAAGCTCCTTTGAGTTACTCATTGCCTCACAAACGCATAAATACAATCTGACAAACCACTACCAACACTTTTATAGAGTTCAATTACATATCTTCTACGTAACGTATATCTACGTAAGTTGCGTCACTCGCCAGAACCACTTTTTTAAGGGGTGTCCGGATACTTTTGGCCAGATAGTGTATAATGTCGTCTTTTTACTTGCAGTTGTATGTTATTGCAAGCTCTTGTAGAAAAATATCGCAACGACTGCCTGGATTGGAAAGGTGTTGTCTCCCACGAAGACTTGTTAACAATGAAAGGAATTAAATACTCAACTTTCTAGGATACTGTAAGAGCTGCAGGTTTATCAAAATCTGAGGATTTAATCAATGACGTGTTGGAAGGTGCAGCTTCAGTGATGAATTTAACTCAAGAGGAGCGCAAAGAACGAACATTGCGAACAAAAGAACAAATAAAGAGAACTGCAAAAAACATGTAACATAAATAACAGTTTTAGAATTCGAGCAATCAGCATGAACAGTTGTATAATATGTACAATGGGAGTTGGTCCCCCGTTAGGCGGATAGTGGATACCCTCATAGTTTTATTTAAAACTAGAACAAATGTATACATAACTTTAAAAAAAAAAACATAGAATATGATTTAAATTTCCTAAAATTATTTAAAATATTCAAATTCCTTTTTAATATTACAAAAAAATAAATGAAATAGGATTCGAAAAGAATGTAAGGGGTAAAAAAAAAAGATTGTGAATAAAAATTATCCGAAAGCACACACACTAGTTTTGTAAAATATTTATAAGTAGTCACGGAGCATTCAATTCATATCAAAATATTCTCAGTTTCTTCTGAAATATAAAAGTTGTGTACGCATTTGTTTTTAAAACATACAGCATGCAAAATTTTTAAAAAAGTTAAGAAATTGAAAAAATAATATGATTGATTTCGCCTGGAATAAAAATACATGTTCCTCATGCATTACTCTTGGTAAGAATTTAAATAAATATTGGGAATATAATGAAAATGGTTTAAACGGGACCTAGATTTACGTTATTTTGAATCCCACTTAATGCAATTTTTAAAAGGTTTGTGTACGTGTTTCTTAATGCTATACATTACCATTACATATAATACGTTAGATGTACGTTACATTATTCATACGTTAGCTTTTTTTTATATTGAATCAAATTAGATCTGAAGTAGTTCAGACGCATCTCAAAATGTGTATCGTGAACATTCCAAGGAAATTCTCTTCAGCATTCTACTCAGAGAGAA
>BMAO01016457.1:0-32505 GCA_019973975.1 Trichonephila clavata | reverse complement strand
TACATTCAGTTATGTTTGTAGAAAGAAACTTCTATTGCACTTGTATGATCCCCTCTGTTTCACATTGGGAGGTACCATACGCATGTCTATTATTCTCGATACAAGTAATTTTTGGCTTGCAATTTAAGGCGTGCATGTACCAGTCATTACCAGTGTTGAACTTAGTGGCATCCATTTCGAACGCATTTAAAAGTAATATATATGTATATTATATAGGTATGTTAGCACAAAATTTCTTCTCAAATTAAATATTTTTAATTATAGCCCTGCTGTATTATGTCGGTGGTTAAAGAATTAAAAATAATCCATGCAAGTTCCAGGCCAAATCCAGCTGGAATAAAATGGTTATATGTGTAATTTGTAATGAAAAGTGACTTTCATATACATATAATGTAAAAAAAAATTTAGAAACGTTGCATTCTAATCTCAGGCATGTCAACAGATGAAGAAAGAAAAACATGTTTTTTAGCAAAAGACAAAAGAGAATTTTTCTCAAAGCAGTGTTTTAAAAAGCTTTTTTGGTTCCAAAAATAACATTACAGCTGCTAGTTTCCAAGTTGCCCACTGCATTGCTCGCCACGGGAAACCTCTTTCAAAACGATAATTTTTGAAAAAAGTGTTTTTAGAATGTAGTCCTATACGTTGTTTGCTGATTTTAAAGAAAAAGACTCGATTATAAAGGGTATAAATGAGTTACATATAAATCGCAACACACAAATTGCAATATAATTAAAGATAGAGTAATAGAATTAGAAAAAAAAAATTTTTTTCCACAAATACGTAACGACAGAATGTATTCAAGCTTTAGATGAGAGTAATGATGTAAATGGTTATGTACAATTAGCAGTTTTTGCTCGTTATATGGAAATATAATGAAAGAAGAGTTAATAAAACTAAAAACGTTGAAAGGAAAGTGTACCGGTCTTGATATTTTTAAAGAATTTGATATTGCATTTAAAGAAATGGATGTTGACCTTCAGAAAATAGTTTCTGTAACAGACGGTGACCTAGTATGGCAGGGAAAACATTGAATTTATTCAGTATCTTAACCACTTAACAGTTTCTTTTTTCTGTCGTATTTTGTCAAAAAATAAGTATATTTTTTTATAAACATTTTTAAGATGAAATCAATTATATAAACTCAAATCAGCAGTCAGAAATATGACAAATATTGAATTTAAAGAATTACGCTAATTTTTATTCATAAAATATGTTTTTAGCTTAAAGTTGGCTTTTTTCGAAGAAATAAACGAACTGGAAAGAATGCTTTATACTAAAATGGGTATTAGAATTAAAAAGATAATATTGTACTTTTGCGGTTAATTATTCTCTTAAAATTCAGTTTTTGTGGGATAAATTTTAAAACAGGGAGACAAGCATAGTCGAACATCGCAATGCAGGCAAAAATATCGGGTTTCTTTTCTAACCGGTTTCCCAAAATCGTTTCTTTTCGAACAGCACACAAAACATTGCCTTGTTGGTCTTAAGTTTTTTTCAGTGGGAGCAATTACTCCTAAAAAAAGTCTTTCAGTCAATCGCAAAGGATTGGCCAAAATTCCTGGACGTCCTTTTCTCTCATTTACAGCCGCATGTCTTTCTATAAGGCGATCTATAATATCAAGCCTGAGATTCAAATAAGATAATTTTCCTCCCAGTTTAGGATATAAAACGAAAGCATTCCACAATAGTGTTGTTGTTGTTGTTGCTTATGCCACCTGTCTGACGTAGTCAGATCGAGGCCCACGAAATTCATCATGGCAACGGGCTAGGGATACGTATGTCATTAACCTAAGCTTTGAGCCCATGAAGGTGACAGCACGATTTTGCTCACGATAGATGGCGACACCATTCGGACCCACAGATTTAACGAGCACGTTCTCCGTTTGTACTCGGCGAGTATTTGGTGGCATCGAACCCAGGCCTTCCGGTCTGGCATCCGATTCTCTAACCACTAGGCTACCCACGACCCTAACAATAGTGTATCTAAAAGGTGAAATAATATTTTTTGTAATATTCCTTGCCTCTGTTTTTTATTATTGGGTAGTGTGTGAGATGCTGATCCATTCTATCCACACCTCTCATCGTATTATTGTACTCCATAACTACCCGTGGTTTCCGTCTGACATCCTTGTAAGATGTTTCTTCAATCATCAGTGGGTTATGTATAGTTGGTAACAGAGATAAGACTTTTTTGTCCATTCATTTAATGAATCGTACTTTCCCTCTTTGGTATGCATAGATTTCTCTTTTCTTAAAATTTTTTTGACTGCAACTCTTTTGGGTCGTTTTTTCCTGTAGAGTTTTAGTGTTCCATAAATATCTTTGTGATGATTCAGAAGTATATCTGCAAGTTCTGGTGAAGTGTAATAATTACACTAGGCAACATCAAAATTGTTTCGGGCTCAAAAATAGTTTGTTATGAAGTATTTTAGTCTGATAAACACGGAAATTATCATAAAAACTTCAGATTAACTCTTGTTTTCAAGAATCAAAACTAGCTATTCATAAATAGCTGTACTTTTTACTCATCTTTACTTTCTGTGTATAATCTTATTGATGTTTATTTGAGTGGGTAGATGGAAGCTCTTGCCTCAGGAACGATTTTTATTTCAACGAAAGGCGTATAACTACGCCACCTTTCTTCAGGTGTGTTTTGAGTCTAACCTAGAGCATCAGCAGAACAAAGGACCGGCAATAGTGTACGATTCAAGAGATATTCGCTGTTTTTCGTCTTACAACTCAAGGTAAATCAATTCAACTATATTTAGGTCTCAAAGACAAGTGTGGTGTAAGAATTTTTAGATAGCAAAAAGATTGAGAACAATCAACAGTTGGTGAAAGGACCCCTACAAAATTTTCATGATCCAGGATGCTATGTCTCTAAAGATCCATTTTTTACATTCCCATTTTGATTTTTTCCCTAAAAACTATGGAACTGTAAGCGATGTAAACACGGTGAAAGGTTTCATCAAGATATGACAGCAATGGAACAAGGGGGATATCAGGGTCGTCGGGATGAATCAATGCTTGCAAACTACTGCTGGACAGTTATAAATGATACTCGAGCTTCGATATACAAGAGTCAATTCAAAAGGAAATGTTCACAGGAAATAAACTAAAAAATGCTACTGATTTCTGACATGAACACGGTTTCTTGAAACATGACTTATTGTACTGTATGTATTAGTAATGTTTTGTTCTTCAAATTTACCAATAAATTGATGGATGGGCTGTTATATCTTAAAAACAAGAGCTAATAAATAAACTTCATTTACATATTTGTTTTTTCCAACCCAAAATTAGTAAGAATAGGCTTTTTAAAACTAGGAAACAGACAAAAAGTTGTTTTTTGTTGCTTAGTGTTATCTGTTTTTAATCAATATCCTTTATTCAACATTGGCTACATATGAGTCATCACTACTTGAGAAGACTTGTACAAATGCTGGTGATCACCATCGAAAAGAGTACCTCTTCTTGTGTATATAATAAATTAATATACATAACCGGACTTTGATTCACATGAAACAAAACTTTTTATGCCAAATCGTGACCTTTTTAAAGGTATGTACTGTTTCCAGTGCAATCTTTCCTTGAATATCATCAAGCTTTCATCTATTGTCACATCTCTTTCTAGTGTAATAATTTCTCGATAACGAGAATTCAAATGTTTGATTACCGGCCACAGTTTTTGCAATTTTAGACACTCATGTGTTTTAACTTCAAGTTTTGCATCATCTGAAAAATGTAAATATCGGTGAATAAGATGAAGCGGTGGTAAGACATAATTTTTGAAAAAAAATAGAGTTGATGTTGAATGTCTCTTATTCCAATATTGCTCCACATCAGGCAGTTTAACAATTCCTTGTAATATATTCAAAGAGAGAAAAACCTGGATTTTGTCTTTAGATGTTGGTTCCCATTCTCTTGCTCTGCTTTTAATTCGTAGATAACTATTTCGAATAATCCGATATGCATATTTAATAGTTTCAGAAACTATCAATTCAAGGAAGTTATCACCAAAGAAAATATCGAGAAATTGTAGAGCTCCATTGCCTAAATCGATGTTCCAATGAACTGCTGGATTTGCAGTTAAAGGAAAGCGCGGCGGAAGTAAAGAAGAATTATAATATCAAATTCACAAAAGTTACGAACTTGAGTTGAGTCATCTGCACATTCCGTTTTTTCATCACTTGAGAAGTCCGATAACAAACTCATTACTGACAGAATTATTTACAGAAATTTCAGATTCACTATCTAAAAATATCAGAATTATGTTCTGTTAGGAGCATCTCACAACCACTCATTTTCTATTTTAAGCTCCAAATTTAAAAGAAATAGTGTTTGTAGTGCGCGGTACACTGATCTAATAAAAAAATAGAAAAAAGGGCAGTTACAGAAACTGCCGATAGAAGTGAAAACTTAGAACTTTTTTAGTAATAAAATTTGAAATTTCATAATGTTTGAATTAAAATTATCAACATCAATCTGGTTTTCACATCTATTGACACTCCGAGCTACAACTAAATGCATGTTTATATGGTTTTTTATTATTCAAATATATTGCGGGCTGTACAAGATCATGACAAAATATAAATGCAATGCAATTGAAATAACAATTAATATGCAATCATATTATTTATGGATAATATTTGTATTTACTTATAAATTTCAATGTACTTGATTTTTAACATTATTTTAATGGTTTGCATCATTGTCATCATTAATTTCAACAATACTTATACTTTTTGTGCTTTCAATTATTACATTTTGTTCTAAAAAAGATACAATAGGCTTATGGTAACTAAAGTAAGAAAGGAAAATGTTTGATTCAAGTTTGTCTAAGTATCGCGTAAAAACCGCATCGATTCATATTTTGTAGTACTGAGTTTTCTATCATTAGACATATTTAAATTAAGTGTTTCATTTAGAAATTCAATTAGTGGTAGATTTTTATCATCTGCAATGTTAATATTGAAGTCTCCACTTAAAATCATCGGTACATTATCATATTTTTCGCCAAATCATTTTTCGAGAATTTCAGAACCTTCTTTTGTATAAATCATCAAATTTTCGAATAAAAATTGTTGTATCTGTCTCATAGATTTTCCAGGCGAAATATAAACGACAACCTTTAATATATATTGCCCATTCTCGGAATCGCAACGAGCGATGCACAGTATATACACATTGAACTTTTCACTAAATCCATTCAATTTCACTTATAAGATATACACAGCACTCTACGTCAGCTGTATAGCTACAGATATACTGCTATAAGTATATTGGTGATGCGAATGCACGAGATTTCACCCATCCGAAACGTGTCTAAAGCGAACAGCACACTGCGCGTGCGCCAGTCAGAGCATGTCGGTGACGCGAACCCATAAGATTTTCCCCTACCAAAAAGTGCCCAACGCCGCTAAAGAAGTTTTCACTTCAAAAAAAAAAAATTAATGCCTTAACTTGTCTAAAAGAAGGCAGTAAAACCTAATTTTGAAACCAATTTAGGCTTTTTTTAACCTAACTTTAAACGATTATTGATACATCTGTTAGAAACATTGCACACTAAACGAACAAAAAATAGGGGTAAATCAGATCATTAGAGTAGAAGAAAATGTTGCCCGAGCCCCTCTCGGGCAAATCAAGGAAGTGTCGTTTCAAGTGCCCGAACGGTGTTCGGAAAAACTGGGAAGTGGTAAAGCAAAATATTTCACATTCTCTGATTGAGTTTCATTGTATAATATACCAGCAAGTTTCATGTGCGAAGCATGGTTTAAAAACATTTTCCAGTGTAATTTCAGTTGTAATAAAAATAATCAACTTTATAAACGCAAGAGCTCTTTATAAACGGCAATTTGCACAATTCTTAAAGAAAATTGAATGCCAATATTCAGGGATTTTGGTATAAAAACAACGTGCGATGGCTCAGTTTCGGTCAAATCCTTAATCATTTTATAATGTTATTAGAAGAAATTAAAATCTTTTTAATTACAAAAGACAATAGTTTCGACGAATTATCCAAGGAGGAATCAATAAATTTTAAGATTTGGAAAATACATTTTACCTTATTTTATATCCATACAAAACAGAATTTGAAATAATTGAATTAACCCAACTTATGTGGGTAGATATCGATAATTTAGAAATGGAATTAGTTGAATTTCAAAGCAGCGTAGCGTGGAAAACAAAATTTGCAGACGATTTCTTAAGCAGAAGGAAAACAATTGAGGGAAAATAATATAGATAATATTGATCTTACAGTAAAAATTGAAAATATTATACTAAAATGTATGGGATTCTTTACCAAATAAATTTTATATCAATGAAAAACTAGTTAATGATCTTTTAATGATGCTTGAGTCCACATATTCGTGTGAAAAACTGTTTTCTTCAATGTAATTTGTAAAATATTCTAATAGAAATAGACTTGACAGAAAATTAACTGTGAAATGCGTAAAACTATTGAATACGAAATATGAATTTAATATTACAACAAATAGATAAAAATTTTAAAATAAATATATTTTTAAGAACAATAAGAGAGAGAGTAAAATTCACCATGCTTTATTTAGACAGATTTTTAAATTTGATATCACACAGTATACCAATATATTTTTTAAATTTAAACTCACCTGAATATACTCCCATATTTTTCGGTCAATTTTAGAAGTTTTTTAAAAGGTTCATTTCCAAGAAAAGGAGAGTACCCTATGAAAGGTACACCCCATGGCCCAGGTGGTAGCTTATAACTTCTCTTGGTATACCACCAGTAAGAACACAGGATTATGAAAAGGGTTCCAAGAACTATACTCAACATTTCCCTACCGTACAACATATCATTAGGATTTAGCATTCTTTAATTAATTTGTTTTAATCAATTAAAAGATGTACATTTTCTTTTTTCAATTATTTTTTGTGTTGCTTAATGCATTTATTAATGCAACACGTAGAGACTGACGTTTTATCCGTTAACTTTAAAATGCTCAAATATTATCTAGAAGTGAGAGATAAAACTCTTATCTAAATGTTTACTTACCAAGAGTTTTTACTGTTAAATGTTTGTATTCTTCGTGAAATGTTTTGATGTGTGTGGCACGTATTACACCAATATATTCATCGATTTCAAATAGAAATTTTCGTGTTATTTTTATTATACTCATTAAGTAATAAAATAATAGCTTTCAATTTGATTATTTTTCTACTTTGTAGTAATATCTATTTTCAGAAATAGCTATATAGTAGTAAATTATACAAACTTTTTTTTATCATTTTTAAAATGACTGAATATGTAAAACAATTTATTATGTTTCATTTATAGATTTTAAAGTTTTGTGAACTTAAATTCCACGACGAGAAAATTTAAATTAGTTCTCTTTTTGAAATAAACTAATATCTTGTTTCCATAAATCAATTTTTTAAATTCCACTAAAGACTTCATTTTTAAAAAAAAAGATTTTTCAAACTCTTTTTCAATAATGGACATAGTAGTTATTTTGACCTCACAATTATATATACTAGCGTTATTTTACAGTGTTTAAGAAACATGCACATTATGGTAATCTTAAATAACTTCTCAGTGGCGCAACTGCCCATTAAGGCCAAGGCTTACTCTGCCTATTTCAGTATATGTGACCTTGGGCCCTGAGATGTATGAGCAGATGTTCCGGTCAAGAGGTCATTCTGGCACGAAACCCTCAGTGTTTAGCTCCTAAGCAAGCTTGGTTCTCATTTATCGACCCACTGAAGGGATGAAATGTTGAGTCAACCTTGCCCACAGCTCGGAGTTTGAACCTCGGACCTATAGTGTAGAAGTACGATACACTACCCCTCAACCACTGAGCTTCAATTATAAAGTAAGTTATACAATATATACAGTCAGACCCTGATTTAAGGTATCCGACTGGTTGCGAAAACTTTTTTTTTAAAAAAGAAGATATGGGGATTTTTTTTGTTTTTTTTGTTGTTATTTTTAGATTTGTTTAGTGCATTTTAAGAAAAATGTGCTAAAATTTAGAAGAGAAAAAGAAATTATTATTACTAAAATGGGAAAAAAAGTTAAAAATTGACAAAAAATAGCATAAACGTTGTCCCTTTTGTATCAAAAGTTTATGAACAAATTTTCAATTTTTTCAATCTAATGTGTTGCTATATTATTCATCTTTGAAATGACCTTCACAGGATAAGAGATATATTCTTCTTTACAAAAATTAGAGCACTTTTTATCTCAGTTATTATATGAAATTGTTAAAATAACAGTGATTATATTCACATAAAAGACTGTAAATTTTGTAATAAAACAGTGATTGATAAATTTGAAGGTTAAAACAATTCTACTATTATACAGAACTTACAGAACAAATTTCAGTTAATTATGTTCAAAACTTTTTTAGCAATCACTGTGACCCCGTTTGATAATTTTTAAAAAATCACATTTCGAGTAAAACGCGTTTTAAAGTATGACATCTTGGTTAAAGTAATGGCATCTGCTTTTCCTAAAACAATTGTAGTTTTTGTTGTACTGAACGGAAAATGATAAACTTGGTATTTTTATAAAGCTAATGGCCCATGAAATAAAATCATAAAAAAATGTGTCAATTTTTGGAAAAATTCACAATTTTAGGGTAGTCGGATACCTTAACAAATTCATCGTTACTGAAGATGTTATTCGTTAATTCGGGGTTATTCGTAATATCGGGGTAAAAAAAAAATTAAAGTTTTTTGCACTAACCTTTTGGAAACTCTATAATAAGCAATTACACTAATAATATCTATAGAAGTTACACACTTTTTATTCGCAGCTAAAAGTACTATTAGCAAACTATTACTCCTCAGTTAATGGGAAATTTTAAAATACTGAGTATAATAGATGTTTGACAATCTTTATGAATCTTGACTCTAAAGAGTTCTTTTTCGACTTTATGCAGAGAATAAAATACTGCGCCATTTACATTCTGCTACATTGGGTATGTTTTCATTGTTTTCAATGTAAAGCATATAAAATATGCAACAGTTTTGACAGGAGTTTCGTAATAAATTTCTGCATCAGAATCGTTATTCATTTGAACCGGACAAACCAATCAAAATTTTCTGCAAAACTGCACGTATAATAAACCTATTTCTCTCAAGAAATGGAGCAAATGGTAAAAATTAAGATATTTCCTGCCTTATGGAGTGGAATGAGATTAGAAAGAAATTTCCTGTCTTATTCAAAACTCATGCAATAGACCACACTCATGACTCATCTACACCTGCAAAGTCTATTAATGATCTGCACCCTTTCCCGTCTAAATTTACTGCTCACAAGAAAAGTCTTTTTCTGTTCCGGATAAAAAGAACATGTCATTTGAGAAAAGAGAGAAATCAAATTTTTTCTAAGCCAATCCAATAAAACAATTTTTGGCTGTTGAAATAGTTTTTTAATTCGAGATTTTTTTTTATCCGGTAAATAGAGTTTTTTACCTTCATTTTAATCACCGAAAAGAAAAATTCGTTAAATAGCGAAATTTGTTAAATAGGAGTTCAGTAAATCTGGGGGGGTCTGACTGTATATAGTATATGTAATAATTCACGTTTATTTCATTTTTCAAGTTTTTAATTTATTATGATCCTGAACTTCCAGGACTTCGCGGGTAACTGTTAATTACCCGCATAACAGGGATATAATCGTAACTTTATCTCTTTGAAATTAAAAATTACATAAAGATTCTCAACCGATCTTCTGGACCTACAGTACTCAACCCTTTTTTTTTTTGCTGGGCCTCATACATGTGGCAACTATTTCTCGCAGGCCGCATCATGAGGATTAATGGGGGGGGGGGGGAAGCAGCTGTAAGATCAAGGACATGGTCGTTTAAAATGCGGATAATTGATCAAAATATGAAAATTTATTTATTAGTTCATTTTAAAACTATAATAAGCTCTATCAAACTCAACTCACAAAAAAAAAAAGGTTTTATGCATTTTTTTACCCAGTTATGGGGTAATTTCGATTTCCTTTCATCCATGATCCCAAGGCCCTCACCATCTTAATTATTTTACTGCTGTTGCTAAGACTTTTTTAAGAAAACCAATTTATCTCGTTTTGAAAGAGATTCTCAAGAAAATGAGCTATTGAAAGATTTGTTCTTAGTGGTATTGTTACGAGCAAAATTATATTTTTAAGTGGAACATTTTTATGACAAATCGAACATGGTTTTGATGCATGTTTGTTTTTCTCTTCGAGATAGTCATGATCCGAATTGTCTTGAAACAACTTATGTCCTTTTGATCTTTTTTCCTTGGATGACACACACATGAGGGTGAATTAAAAATCAGATTCACCCATAAAATGGTTGCTATTTCACGATTATTTGTTATCACTAACCGTTACAATTACAAAGAGGAAAAAGGTTATCTCGTTATTCGTACCAGCACGACATCGATAGCAAAATTAATATACGTAATTGATTAATTTCTCACTAAATTTTAATGCATTGTTCTTAAATAATTAAAGTTGTTAACACAAACACCATGACCGGGCCACTCAGAAAGGTCCGGTGGGCCACATGCGAGCCGCAGGTTGAGTATCGCTGATCTGGATCAATCAAAAGAGGTGTCTTCGGAAGTCATGTGAGTTTTTAAACTTCCAGTTGCCGTTTTGTATAAATACTCCCGTTTTCAGAGAAAATTGTAGTATAATGTCACCGTAATTGTGTGTCTATCGTCTTTTACGTCAACGTGTGTGTTGTTTAAGTGTCTAAATGTAAAATAAATTGGAGTATCACCTACAAGAGCATGCCTCATCAATATACATCTATTACATCCATCATCAAGTAAAATAATTTAAAAGTAAATAAAGCCTACCACACACACATACACTCGCCAACTATGACATATATATTCATTTATGTGTGTCCATACACGCATACATGAAAATATGAATCACATCTTCACATTTTTAAAATTAATTACGAAAAGAAAATATTAAATTTTTAATTGCTTAATAAATAGATACTTTTTAGCATTTTGGAATTAAATGGATTACTTGGCATAACAGCTGCTGATGCTACTCTTTTGTGAGATCAAAAAACTTAATATTTAAAAGTCTATCATTGAAATTCAGAAATTAATGTGTTTAATTTCATTCACAATATTTAAGAATAAAGATGCATTATTTTTATTTCTGTGTGCTAATGTTAACTTAGAACTATTTGTAGTTCTATGAGACCACATTGATGGTTAAAAGTTTAGTCATTGAGCAGGATTCTGTACCATCTTAGCCCGAGAGATTCTAGAGCACTAAATTTTCCGTAATTTCCGAGACAAATATGCAAATAATATGCTAAAAATAAAAGCAATGTTCCGTACATAAACTATTAAAACCAACTATACCAAGTTCCTTAACTTTGATGGAAGTGTTTTTTTATGGTAAGACGACCCTAAAAAGCACTCAAAAGCATTGTTTGGAATAATTATTCACAAAATATAATAGAATGCTAATTATATATATTGCATCATCGTTTATACAACTCGTAATAACGTTAGACATGAGTAAAATTTGGACACATTCCAAAATATACGTTTATTTTCTTCTTTCCTGTATAAATTGGTACTTATCAAGGAAATTTGTTTAATGGACTTTAAAACGTTGCATGTTCCCTGAAGGAATGCATTAATAATCCGAAATTACGTACGCACGTAATTGTTTTTCCTTTTCACAAAGTAAACTCGCTCACTCTCTATTCATTATTTTATCTACAAAAACCCCTGGAAAATGTGCAGATCACACTCTATGCCTCCATAAATATGCAAAAATAACTGTAAATGCTCCTGAGCATTAGTTACACGCTACGTTATTCTATAATTATATTATCTCGTTACTCACAGACACACACACACACACACATTTGTATAATCATATGTATTTATTAAAACTTAAGCAATGAGAGTTATTAACACATACATAAATAAATTCGGAAAATTGATTGTAATTGTGAGTATTGTTGTAATTGTTAACAGTGGTAGTATGTAAAATAATTGAATCGAAAATCAAATATACGGCATTAATTGAGGTGCACAATTAGAATATGAATCATTATGTGGTCATTATCTTGTCACCTTGTTCCTTAAAACTAAATTTAAAATTTCGAACAAATTTTTTGTATATAAGCCCCTAGCGACTTTATATTTTTTTTTAGTAAACGCTTGGTAAAACTATTATTTATTTTAATATTTGCGATATATTTCAATAGTATTAGTTTTCTACAATCTACACAAATTGAAAATGAATCCGGCCTAATTAGCATTTCTATAAAAAATATTTTTTAAATTTTTATTTATTAAAATATAATTTTTTAATTTATTTCTGTTGCAGTATTTTCCAATTATTGTTTTAATTACCTTATTTCTTAAAAATAAAAAATTAAAGTTCGGAATAAAATATTTTATTAAAAAAAAAAAACTAGAATAACATTTATGTTGTTTTTGACGATATAAAAGTAAGGAATAAAAACTTAAAACTTCGAATTGTAAATTAATATAAAGATGATTTTCAAAGAGCTAAAGCTAAAACTGTTGCTCATCTTCTTTACAGATTTAATACAGTGAAATACATCTAACGCGAAATCGCTTAAGATGAAATATCATTTAATAGGGAATAATACAATGGTCCTGACAAACTACTATTTATTTTCACGCATTTTTCTCTTAACACGAAACGAAAATCGATTAATACGAACAAATTTTCCTTCTGAGAATGAACAAAATACAGAAAACCCCACTCGCGCAGGCGAGATTTAATAGGGGTGTGAAATGATATGGAGGAGGTTTCCCGTGTTTCGTAGAAAGGAGGCTAACTTGACTTTCAAATACTCTTGGAATATCCTATGAAACGAGCCAATTTTGTTTATGTGAGCTATTTTCACCCTCCACCTCTAGAAACACCTCACAAAACATCTCGTTTCTCATCAGTTGGCTTGGAATTCGGTGGTGAGTATATCACAGTGTGGGTAAAAATCAGAGTACATGTTTTTATCCCCCACCCTATTTTGGAAGAATTTTTTTCTCCAGCACAATGACAAGGAGATCAGGGGGAAAGCTAACTGCTGTTTCGCTTAAAATGAAGATGAAGCTCCTGGTATCCCACTAGGTTGAAAAAGCGCTTTTTAGGTGTTTGATGCTTGGTGTTGTTTGAGCCATTAGAGAAAAAAGAAATATAATTATTGAGAGAGAAGGACTAATACGTAAAACTAAAGAGTTTTTAAAGTTGTTTATAGCATTTACTTTACCTAACTTATAAAAATATTTTTAATGCGTTTTTTGAAGAATGAAATTTTTAAGATAATTTGCGCACGAAAAGCGTGATATCTCCAAAACAATCCAATCAAATTCAATGAAATTTATAATATATATGTTATGGGCCCTTCAGAGTGTAACAAACCGCAGGTTTTAAGACACCTACATTTAATCACATTTTACAGCCATTTTTAGCTCAGAACATGCAGTAATTTTGATGAAAAATCATTAACCGCAAATGTAAATGCTAATAAAATATTTATTTCTTCAAATATTTTTTATTCTGCGGTTTGTGACACTTCAGAGGGATGGAGCAGTATATAAAGGAAACTAAAATTGCATTATGTGAAATTTATTTTTATTTGTGGCGTTTTTCTTAATTTTAAAAATTTTGCTAAAATTTGATAAAAATAATATTTTTTTGAAACACAAATGGTGATATATTTTATTTATTTAATAATTATGACTTTTTAAGACTATTAATGTTCTTTAAAACAATAAATTTATTCTGAAAATCAATTTTTGAAAAATTGATCTTCGAACCTATAGTCGGCGACCTTAATGCTGTTGATCAAAAACAGAAAACGGATATCTGTAAAGATTTTGGTTTTGCTAAATTTTGCAAAAAATTTCATTAATTTCTTGGGGATGTTTTTGTTTCTTTAATGTGCTCTAATAAACTTAATTTAGTTGAATATATATCTTTTACGATATCTTTTAACACGAAAAATTATTTCAGTCCCTTCCGTTTCGTATTAAACGATTTTCCTTGTATGTCATGTGTACTTTTCTTAAAACACTAGTAAGAGCTCAACAAGTTACTTTCTCTTTTTATCAAAACACTTCTTTCACCCACTAAATAGCCTTTCCATTGAAATGACCATACGAAACAAATGGCTTTTTCGCGGACGATCGACTTTGTTTATCAATCGCCATGACAATGTCAACTCGTCACGTGATCGAATCCTTATTTTTTTCGACGACGAATTAATAATCGTGGGCAAGGAAAAACAGATCATTGCATGTTGAGGATGAAACTGGACTACCTCATTGAATAATAAGCAATTTCAGGAAAAATATGAGAGAATATCACACAGAGAATGTTACTTAGAATTTTAAAAATACAATCACTGATCATCATGTAATTTGATATTGTGAACTTGTGAATCCGATATTTACTATTAGGTTTTTGGTAAGTTTTTTAATATAGCCGTATTTTTTTTCTTTTTCTGAGGGCTGCACTTTGCTTGTTCAATTTTATTTTCTTAGGCAATAATTATTCTAATCCTTTGCTATCTCACCCAACATGGAAATCAGAAATAGAAACCAAAACTGCGGAAATCGGCACAAAACTATAGATTTTCTATAGATTTATAGATTTTCAACGTATCTATAGATTTTCATTAAGTCGAGAGAAAAGAATTGGAGTAAAAATTAGTTAATTTAGCAAAACAAAAAAAAAAATTCTATAGAATATTGTTATTAGAAATGTATTAGAGTTTATGCTCAGAATTCACAGAATTTTCTTTTCGAACAAAGGAAAATATTTCAGGCAAAAAAATACATAAATACCCCAAAAATTCATTTTTAGGTTAACAAAAAAATAATAAATATTACCTTTAAATGTTTGAAAGTAATATAAAAGTTAATATAATTCACAAGCCGACGTCGTGCATATGCTGACATTAGTTAAAATGATGAAATATTTATGTAATTTCGAAATTACTTTCAGTTTTGAAAATTCTTCCGCATGAAAGAATGAAATCCTTCAAATTTAAAAATAAAAATGCATCGTATTTTAAAAATTTAGTTGCATTATTAATACATAACCCAGTATCTAAAATATAATTCTTTTAATATTATTTAAATTAAATTATTCTTTTCTCGGATTTTTTTGTGTTTTTTTTTTTTTTTTTTTTGCATTTTTTCTTTTTACAACTCCTATTATATCCTATATTTATACAATGATAAGCGTAAAATACTCAATTATAATAACCTGCTGCATGTGATACGTTGCAAGAAAAAGGGTTGCACATAACGATTTTTATTTAGTCAAGTCTGAAAATCCAAATTCAGAACAATTTGTTTATAATTATATGCTTTATAAAGTTTTAGAATATATTTGTAAGATTCACACTCTCAATTAGAATAGGAATGTATTTTCTTAAATTTTTTAAAATATTTTTTACAACACCAACGTTTTCCAATCTGTGATTCGCGTACCTTTGATGGTACGCGAAAAACAATCAATAATGTCGGATTTAAAAATAAGAAAAAAACCAATAAAAAATTCATAGATTCGCTTAACAAAAGGTTTTTAAAGATAAAGAAAATTTAATAAAATTATAAAGAAAATTTAATAGAATTATCTTGTGACAGAACTTTACAAGTAGAGTTCAAACGACACAATCTAATTAATTTTGGTTAGGCATTGATATATAATATGAACGACTTTCTGAGAAAGTCGTTCAAAGCTTTATCTTCATATATTTTTTAAAAAACAATAAGTATCGAAACAAAATGAATGCAGCTATAGACTTAAGGGTATATCTCGAATCTTTTGAAAAAAATTTCAAAAAATTATGTTCTTCGAAACATGCTCAAGGATCTAATTAAACTTATTTTATAAAAATATTTCATTATGATAAGAAAGCAAATGACTTTTTTAAAATAATTTTGTGTTTTTATTAAAACTATGTATTAGTAAGCGAAATATGACAAAATAATAGATACGCTTAGGTGTATTTCAATGTAATTTGTTTCATTATGTGATATGAATACATAGTCACTCTATAAAATGTAAAATGCAAATAAATAAACACACTCACACAATAACAAATTTCACGAACAAAACAGCGTAAGCCAAAACAGTTATGCTTAAGCTGGTTTACAATACTAATGCTATTTTTGATAGGAGAACAAATTTATGTCAGAATTTCAATAGTATTTGAATTCGTAAGCCGAACAACTAATATTTATGTTCAAAAATAATCTAACATTAAAACCAGTTTCATTATTGAATAATTATTTCTCCTTGAAACCTCCTCATTTTCAGAGGAGGTTTATATATTAATCAGACAAGTGCGTTAAATCTTATTGTGAAGCGGATAATTTAGAACATTATGTTTATTAGATTGTTGAGAGAATTAATTATCAAAAAATAACTTGTGAAAGTAATAAATTCATTAGGTCAAACTTTACTTTTAAATTTATACAATTAGTTGTAAGTTTAAATATTTTTTTACACATTTCATAAAATATTTGAGGGACTTGATTATTAAAATATTACCAAATATGAAATATTAATAGTAAAAAAATTACCAGTGTAAAAAGAATTAGTAAGAGTTTCTTTGTATGCGAAATTTATCATTCAGTAATGCAATAATTCATTTTCACATCAAAGGAATATTCCATCATTTCTTTCTTTCATGAAGTACTGAAAAAAAAAGAGACAAATATTGAAGGAAAAAAAATCGAAGAAAAGAAATACATGCATATATTATTATCATCGTTTCATCGAATAATAAAATTGACTTCTTTCATAGGTTGCAATATTTACTAAAAGAAAAGAAAACATAAGAATAAATTGATTTACTCTCAAATACAGTTATCATGTATAATGCGGGGAATCTATTAAAGGTTTAACACATTGAAAAAAAAATAATAAATTCGTTTATTTCCCTCGTATAAAATTTTCTTGAATTATTTGAACATTACATTGTATAATTTTTTGGATACTTTGAAAATGTTATTAATACATTTTCTTCATAGAAATATGATAACTGTGTTCATTTCTACATTTGATTACGTATAATATATGATGTATAAATTTTTTGCACGTTATGTGATTATTCCTTCACTATTGATAATTTAAATAAGATAATACAATAATCATTTCTAAAACGCGTTAATGTTGTTGGAAATAATTTTATTGGTTATAATATATAATTTCATGTATTGTCACAAATGTACGAGCATTTAATTGAAGCGAAAAATTGATGAAAGATTAAAATATTATGCATTTTTTGGAAATAGGAAAACATTCATGTTCATATTCAATGATAAACCTAATTATACCATTGAATGAAGACCAGTACCACTGTTTTTAACTTCACAAATATGTCTTCTTATTAGAAATTAAAAGTATTTAGTCGCTTTTTCTTAGTTGTTATCAATTTCAGAAATAGAGCAGAAAAATAAGTATCATATAGAATAGTGAATATTTCGCTCAAAATTTGCAGCTATTTTTTTATGATTGAAAAGAGCGATAACTCACACTATTTGACAGCTTACTATGGCTCTTTATCTTCCACCTGAACTTGAGGAGGTTTCAAGTTTATTTATAAAAAAAACCACGCAGTTGATTTAGATTAGAATAAACCAAAATATGTAATAAGTAAATATGAAATATGTTCCTTGAAATTATTTTAAATTAATTTATTAACATTGAAAATAATTTTTTTTCATACGATTATCGTCTGCTTTCATTTTATAATTAATATAACTAATTTTTCTTACTGTTTATTTTATTTTTTGATTTTAATCGTTTGGTATTATAAGTTTTGCTGTAAAAATTGGCATCCTTTTTGTCATGAATTTCGATGTGAGAATTCGGCAGCTGACTGCTGGAGTTCGAATTGGTATGTGGTTTTGATACGTATAATGGAAAAAGCTGTTGCTTTTATAAATTGATTTAGATTTTAGATCACAAGTATTTTTTTTTTTTAATATTCTTACGAATATGTGTTCTTGTTTGTTACGTCTAGATTTCATTAATATATTTTTTTCTATTTCGAATTGATTATTGTCACCATATTTCTTACACCGAACCATTGTAACAAAATACTGTTATTGACATAAAATTCTAAGGATATATTTTTCTTCTCGAGTAAATTAATGCATGTAGTTAAAATAATTTTGTAAGAAAGAAATGAGAAGCCCTCAAAATACATTTTTTTATTTACAAGTAAGTAAGAAATTGGAATTCGCACCGTTTATATGCGAGGTAGAGAAACGAAATAGAATAACTTCAAGGCTGTTGGTGAAATATTTATCTTCCCATTGAAACCTTTTAAATTAAAATTGCATTTTTTTTATATTTGCAATTTCCTAGTTAAATTTTTTTTCTTCATTCTTTTCATTTGTCTAAGGTACGAAAAAATTTTCGACTTTAATTATTTTTATAAAATTGACTCGTTTTACATAAATGTTAATTGTACTTCCTCAAATTATTCATAAAAAGTCGGAATTACTTTTGTAAAAAGTATTTCATATGCTTCCCTAGACTTCCCTATATATATTCTACGTATTTGTATGTACTTAACATTTCTATCGTTGTATTTGTAAATGTTAATGTTAAATTAAAACAGGAAAACTTTGTGAATTATTTGCATAAGAATGTGAAATAAAATATTCAATAAGATAATGTTCCATGATATTCTTATATCTTCAAATAAAAACTGCATAATGGTTGAAAAAATTTCATATTTCATGAGGACGTGTTTTTAAAGTATCAAAAAAAAAAAAAAAAATAGTTCGCCATTTTTCCGCTTTTATTTTCGAAGTCAATAATTACCCAAAATAAAAAAAATGGAATTTTGCCCCTTTCGGAGAAAAAAAATAAGTTATTTAAAAATTTAGATGCGCTTAAATTATTTTCCAATATCTTCCCATTCCGAAACCGAACATTAAAAAAAAAATCCTCTATCTTGAATATTCCAGCAGAAAAAAATATTAGAAGCAGAAATTTTTTTTCGTGACCTTAATTCATTGCAAATAGTGAATTAATTCAACAAAAATTTTTTATAAAAATTTACAGAATCAATAAATTTAGTTTAAAACTAGCAGTGCACAGGATAAAATGTGAAAAGGAATATACAATTTTTAGATTAAATTTAGGTACTCTTGTGTGAGTGAGATAGCGTTTATTCACGTCGCACTGTAAAGCAACACGAAAGCTTTTGGTGACGGAACTCAGAATTTTGAGCCTTAATCAAGTGACGAGGACGGCACGAAGCCTTTGAGCCTTGACAGATTAGACATGCATCGACTCCATCTGCATCGGCGACACTCAACCTGTGGTCCGCGGGCTACATGCGTCCCACCGAGCCTTTTTAAGTGGCCTGGTCAGTGCCCATTGCTCTGAAAAGTTCACTTATTTAAGAACAATATATTAAAAATTTGGGTCAAGAAATCACATAAAAATATATCAATTTTGCTTTTTGTCGTTTGCTTTTGTGCGAATTTATGTTCCTTTCCTATTTGTAATGGTTACGGTTAGTGATAACAGATAATAGTGGAGTAGTGACAGTTTTATGGATGGAACTAATTTTTAACTATCTTTTTTATACCTTGCAAGCGAAAAACATCCGAAGAAAATATATCGTTTCAAGACGATTGGGAGTTTGACTATTTTGTAGAGAAAAAAAACCATGTATCTGTTATTGTTTGATTTGTCATGGTGCTGTATTTAAAAAATAACAATGTAAGAAGGAATCATTGAATGACACTTTTCCTGGAAGATCTCTTTTAAGAGGTAATAAATAGGCTTTCTTGAATAATCTTTGGAACTGCATTAAAGTGTTTGTCAGTGGTAATATCACAGCGGTAACAAAGACATCTTACGAAGTTTGTTATATTATTGGTTATCATGCGAAACCGTTCACTGATGCAGAAATTGTGAAGGAGTGTTTCTTAAATGCTTCTAATTCAGTGCTAGTGACAAAAATAAAAAATATATTTAAAAATGTAATTAAAAAAGCAAAACAGGAGTTTTAAGATATTTTGATCAATTTTCCACATTTTAACACCCTTCACCCACCCTTTATCCTTATGATGTCGACCACCGTAAAATAGCTGACATATGTATGCGGCCCCGCAGAAAAAAAGGTTGAGAACCCCTGCTCTACATAGTAGTCTTCAACGGCATCAGGATTCGAACCTGCAATTCGACAACGCTGGCCACAAGTTTGTGACGATGACAACTAGGCGACCGCAGTCTGTGAAAAGACAGAGCAATTATACTTGAGAAAATTATAGGGAATGCAGACTCATTTAGACAAGTTGCATTTAAAATGATAAATGAAATAGTTATAGAAAAAAAAACTATCTGAAAGTTTTTATTCTATTGCAATTCTAACAATACTTATCATATACTAGGTAGCAGTAGTAGAAATAAGTAAAAGGGTATAGATGATTTCTTAAGGAGTATGGATTTTTTTTCTGAGCATTGTAAAACTATGCAAATAAATTAGTTCAGCATCACTCTAGAGAAGGGGTGGTCAACTTTTGTTTTGGCTCGCGGGCCACTTTGAGGAGCGGAAGATACCGGAGAATCATACCTTTTTTTAAAATGCTTAAATTCATTTATAAAAAGAAATAAACGTGTTAAAATAGAGGCAGTTTTATTCAATTTATTTACTGGGCTAATTTCATATCATCTATAGCCGGGATGGGCATTAAGTCGATCGCGATCAACCTGTGAACCGCCAAGATAGTTTGGGGTGACCACCTTCTCTAAGACCTAATAATCATTCCATCGCACGAAAGTTCAGAAATACCGTATTTATTTGAATCTAAGCCTCACCCCAAATTCTTA
The DNA here is from genome assembly GCA_019973975.1 of Trichonephila clavata. NCBI lineage: Eukaryota > Metazoa > Arthropoda > Arachnida > Araneae > Nephilidae > Trichonephila > Trichonephila clavata. The sequence goes on along the minus strand of BMAO01016457.1, from coordinate 11,636 downwards.
ACAAGATTTTTTCTGTAGCATTAACATTGGGGAAAAGGGCGGCTTAGATTCGAGTAAAGGCGGTATTTTAAAATATATGGGGAAAATATCGAATCATAGGAGAAAATTTCGTTAAATAGGAAATGCACTTCGCTATTTGGAGGTAATTTTACGAAGAAAATCGGAAAATGTTCTTGGTTAAAGGAAAAAGTTCGCTAAATAGAGAAATTCGTAAAATATAGATTTGTAAAATAGAGGTTCGACTTTATTATATACTTTCTTTTAGCTCACTGCACCTACGCTCCTGGGTGGACAGCAACAACTTGAAAAAATTCAATGTAGCCCGTACCCTGGAAAAGTCTGCTCATCCCTGATCTATAGTTTCAAGCTCATTTAATATTAGAAGCAGTTTAATGAGGCAAATGTACCCTACATAATATTTTTTACATTTTTTTAAAAGAAGGAGTGAGATTGGGCTTGTTTAAATTCTCATCACAACCTGCAAGTTTATGTCAGCCAACTTGCATCTACACTGCTGGCCACCGTAAATGCAACACCAAGAAAGACAAGACATAGCACAACAAAATTTATTTTGTAGATAACATGTTGACCAAGTATCAAATGATTAAATTTATAGACTTCTGGAAGCCAGAGTAGCCGCCATTGTTGGAAATCACCGCTGCCACACACCGTGGCATTGATTCAAAGAGACTTTGGATGTGTTCTTGGAATACAGAAGACCAAGCAGCTTCCACACGTTGCCAAAGTTCATCTGGTGTGGCAGCTGGGGGGGTAATCTAGGTCAATCGTTGAGCAACCATGGACCACATGTTTTCTATCGGCGAAAAATCAGGAGAGAGAGCCGGCCAGGGAAGCAATTCAATCTGTTGATTGACGAAGAACCTTTCTACAATGCATGCCACGTGTGGTCGCGCATTATCCTGTTGAAATATGGCTGTGGCCAAGCCCTGAAGGTAAGAAAGGACAACTGGCTCCAACACCTCGGAGATGTAGCTCTGGCTCTTTAAAGTACCGGTAATGCGTACTAGAGGAGTGCAAGAGTGATATCCAATACCGCCCCATACCATAATATTCGGTGCAGGACCAGTGTGGCGGTGTATAACGCAGCTGTTCAGCATCCTCTATCCACGGTGTCTCCAGACTTGAATCCGACCATCGTGGTGTTGCAGACAGATTCGTGACTCGTCATTAAAGACAACTTCATTCCGTTCTGCAGCTCACATCCTTTTTTCATCGCACCATTGGCGGCGGAGACGTCTGTGGTTCTGCGTGAAGGGTAGACCAAGCAATGGACGTCTTGCGGACAGACCACTCTGCTGTAAACGGCGTCGAATGGTACGCGCAGACACTGAATGATGCGTTACAGACTTAATGTTGCTGTGCTATGGTTCGTGATGGGACTGAGCGATCCGTCCCTTCCATGCGCACAATTTGCCTGTCCTCACGTAAAGTGGTGCACTGAGGTTGATGAGATCGACCACGTCGGTCCGTCATACCCTCCTGCATCCAATGGTCACATATCTGCATTACTGTTGTTTGGTTTCGACCAACATGACTACCGATTTCCCTGAAAGATAATCCACAATCTCGGTAGCCACTATCCTTCCTCTGTCGAACTCGGATACTTGATCAAAAGCTGATCGCTGTTTTCTACGAGACATAACTGATTGCTTTTTGAAAAAACCACAAGAAAAACACAATTGCAGAACTTGAAATCGTCAAAATCTCCAAGCCTTAAATAGCGCTTTGAGGTGGCGCCCCAGGCGTGCGTAATGTGTGTCTGCGGTGAAATTCTAATCATTTGCATATCTCACTTCCGCTAATGCATGTTGTAAATTTCATGTCATTTTGTATCCTTCAGGGTGTTGCATTTACGGTGTACAGCAGTCTATAATGACTTTCGTTGACCTTCATGAAAGAAAAACATTGCTCTCAATTACAACCTCTGACAATAAAGTTCGAATAGTCCTGTAACATTAACGTAGATGAAATATTTACTTCAGTTGCCTAACTGCCCTTCGAAATAGTCACCTCCCATAACTATGCACCGCCGAGATCTTTTATACATGTTCTGGAAACTTTGAAAGAAGTCCTCTTTTGGGATGGAGTACAAAAGCCTCGTCACGTATCGTTGGATGTCAGAAATATCGCCGAATCTCTTTCCTTTCAAAGCGAATTTGAGTCGTGGGAATAGGAAGAAGTCTGGAGGATTAAGATCTGGGTGGACATTTAATTTGTACCACCCCTTTTTTTGCCAGGAACTGTTTGATGATATTGGCTGTGTGAGGGTGAGTATTGTGAACAAAAAAACCACGAATCTTGTTATGCGTATTGGGTCGTACCCTACGTATCTCCCACGTTTTTCTCATCCCTAAATACAGGTAACGATTTGTCTCACGGATTCACGGTTAATCTTAAGCTCATCAGCCACCATGCGCACAATTAATCGATAATCTTCCGTAATTAATTTTCTCACTTTCGCAATGTTTTTGTCACTGACATAAGTCGCCAGTCTTTCGCTAAGAGTTTTGTCAGAAACACTTTCCCGGCCTTCTCGAAAACGGGCGAACCACTCGTACACACACTTCCTGGAAAGAGATTGATCTTCATAAACACGAACCAGCATCGCATAAGTTTCTTTCGGTGTCTTGCCAAGCTTAAAATAAAAATTTGAATTGATATTTTGTTTCTTCATTTTCCTGTTCTCAGTTAGGAACCAACGCACTGAACACAAGCACTTTGTAAAACAAGTCTTACTTGGAACACAAACGACGTTCAACTGTACAACGGTGGGGGCAGACTGCAACCTTTTTTTCCAACAATGTAGCTAGATAGGCCTCTCTAACTTCATCCACCCAACTATATTGTCAGAGGTTGTACATGTGGGCCAATGTATAAAGGGCAATTTTCCCCGCAAATATCTTCATACATGGACATTTTTAAGCTGACAAAGATTTGTAAAAGCCAATGTGACATATTATTATACATTTTCTTCACACTGTGGTCAGACTGAAAGTCAATAAATTCACGCTGTAGCTCTTTAGGAGCTGTATCAATATCAGCAATAATGGGGTAACAGAGCAAATTGAATTTATATAGGCTCAATTTTCTTAAAATCCTGAAATCTTATAACCTCGTCCTTCAAACTCTGAAAATGTCCCATTTCACACTTTCAGGTACTTTATTTTCCTAATAGTAAAAAATAAAAAACGAATCTTTGATAACGTATGGGAAAGGAATCTCGATTCAAAGCGGATTTTCTAACCGTCTAGGTGGGGAAAACTCTTTACGGGCCGCATGTGATCAATGTGCTGCTAGTTGCCCACTAAGGGAAAGAAGACAAAACTCAAAAATTTTAATCACTTTCCTGTGACTAGAACTGCATCTATGCTGGTATCTTATTGTTTTAGTTCCACATAAAAAAAAAATCACTTGAAGGGGACCTATTAAAATGCGGCAGTCCTTTATCCCACACGAAGACCATTGATCCAGTACTTGAACTTACGACTTGAATGCCCCTTGCCATAATCTTGCAATTATGATCAATGGGTTATCATGACCCAGAAAATTTGGAACTCGTGGTTTAAATAAAAAAAAGTAGACTTATGGCCTTTGGACTATCCAATACAACCTAATAAATGAATTCAACTTTTACCGAATAATATCTTCAAAAATATATTGTTATCGTTTTTAATGTATCAAAATAGAAAACATAATATTTTTGACTTTAAGCTACAGCTAAAATTTGAACAATACTTTTATATATACGTTGACGTGTTTGCTATGTACTGTGTTTACACTTAAATTCTGTGCTCATATTATTGCTTGAAAAAAAGTTAAGACTCGGTTTTAATAAATCAGTCTAACTGGAATTTCTATTTTTTCAAACTCTTAAAATGAAAGATTTTTTAAAATTATCATGCACAGTGAAATGAAATTTAAAACAAAATGTGCATTTTTAGATATACCTAATTGAACGTGCTCATATGTGTGTTTTAGTAGTGTTAAGTGCAGTATAAGCCTTCTCTAAATGGAAAAAAAATTGCTTCTGTTTTAAAACCTTCATTTCTCTTGAAAGCAATGTCGAGAATTACATACCTATATTGAATGAATATTTAAAAAATAAAAAAATATTAAAAAAAAAGAATTTTAATTTTTAAAAAGTATAATTTGTAGTAATTACATTATTTATAATTGGTATTTTAAAATATAAATTTCTCTCTTCCTGTACCTTCTAATATGGAAATAAATAAGCAAATGAATTCATTTTTTTTTTCATTATTCTCAACAAACAACTTAAAACAGATAATTAATCAGTAATATAATAGTGAGCAGATGCGTGGGAGAATTACAATATGCAGCTCTACTTTAACATAACTTTATACAGAGCTACTTATTTAAAAACTGCACTATTAGTTTAACTTTATAAACATAGACTTGATTTAAGCAGGAAGGAATAAATAAGTCGGAAAAAAAATTCCTCCTGAAATAAATAAATTTCTTTACCAAAGATTGTTAAGGTCCTTATTGATTCAAAAAAGATAATTAAAAAAAAAAAAAAAAAAAAAAAAAAAAGCATTAAAAAACATTCGGAAAAATTTTATGATAGCAGTGCACAGAAAAAAAAAAAAAAAAAAAAAAAAAAAAAAAAAAAAAAAAAAAAAAAAAAAAAAAAAAAAAAAAAAAAAAAAAAAAAAAAAAAAAAAAAAAAAAAAAAAAAAAAAAAAAAAAAAAAAAAAAAAAAAAAAAAAGATCGTACTTCGGAAAAAACGTATATATACGTCTTAAAATTAAGGCTTTGCAGAGCGAAAAAAAAAAAAAAAAAAAAAAAAAAAAAAAAAAAAAAAAAAAAAAAAAAAAAAAAAAAAAAAAAAAAAAAAAAAAAAAAAAAAAAAAAAAAAAAAAAAAAAATATAAGAACGAGATGTTTATATACGCTGGTGTCACTTAAGAGGTTAATGTCATATGTAGTAGTTTTAGCACCAAAGTGATAGTATTATTGAATTCAAAACAGTGTTATTGTATGGAGGGGGCGCGATGAAAATTATGATTGAATATTGGGTCTCGAATATTGAAAGTTTGAGAAGCATTGTGCTATTTAGTAGTGATGCTCATTTGCGTGTCGAGTTGTTGTAACTCAAAGTGTCAATTTGGTTGGACGGGGGAAAAACCGAGTTAGAGAGGATAGACCTCTTGGATAGGCTATTATTACATGTTTAGAGGAATTCGTCCATTTAATCAGTAAAATTTTAGTACACACAAAAGCAATTAATTTAATGTGTTCAAACCATCTTTTCAAATCAGTATTTTCCTGTTTTTATTTTATCTTTGTTTTTAATTCAATTATTATTTAAAGTTTTTCTTTGGATTTCATTTATTTCCTCTGATAAAAAGTGTCAACTGATATTTAACTATAAATTATCAATAACGTTGCATGTCTGTAGAAAATAAGGTGTCTATTAGATCGATATAGAAAGGCCTTCACTTGTTTACCTCCCAGAACTTGAATAATATTCCTTTTATTCTCCCTTCTCTTTCTGATGTTTCAGATCTATTCTGATGATCGATTACCGTCCCAACTGTCACTAAAACCATTAGTGTTTGTTTGTAAAGTTCTAAGATTTTCGTCGCGTTTTCGTTTATGACACACAAGATCGATGATTTCGTGGAAAGGTTCGAAATGTTGCCGCGTGGTTACCATGCAAATCTTTTTCTAATGACACATAAAAATGCAAACGGAAATAGAAAGATATGAAACCGTGAAAAGGGCACCCAGGCTTAATGTGAAATAGCTGTCATGTCATTTAAGGATATTTGGGACATTTAGAATCATTTCTTTCTTTTATATAACTAATGATCAGAATTTGTCACCTTCTTAAATTTGTAGAGACTCTTGTATATTTTTAACCAAGAAAAATCTTATATTTTTTTCTCATTTTAGAACTTTTAAATAAATAGGAATATAATTCAAATTTATTTATTTTTTGTAATAGAACCAGATTTACGTAAAAAGTTATTCAAAACGACTCGCAATTTCGAGCCTTTTTCAAATAGTGAGAATAAGAATTCAAGTGGTTCTTCACACACAATCCCAGCTGCCAATACCCGCTGGTGCCCGCGATCGCCTAGTGGTCAAAGTCACGGGCTCATAGCCGAGGTGTCATGAGTTCGATCCCTTGTGCCATTGAAGACCCGCCATGTCGAAAAACTGATGTACGTTAAATTAGCGAGGCTTGAAGTCCTCTCGTTGGCGGGGTGTGGAAATTCGGAGATGGGTGTTCCAGTTTAGGTGTTGCTCTCATCTCTTTGTCGTGATTTAAAATTAAGAAATGAGAGTCACCAATATCTCTGGTGTGGTGTCTTCAAAGAGTCGCTTAAAACTATCAAACGATTACAAAAATTTTGTTTACATAAACAGTAAAATACATTTAACACGAAAATGCTTAAGACGAAACATCGTTTAACACGAAATAATACAACGGTCCCAACAAATTACTATGTGTTTTCATGCGTTATTTTTTTTTCATTTTTAACGCTAAAGATGTGTTAAAATTTGGGAATGAACAAAATACGAAAAAATTCAGCCGGATTGGACAGCCCTACTGTATTATCGGAAGAATTAGTTGCAGTGGATGATGATAATGTCTGTACAGCCCCAATTATGGCAGACAAAAGCATTTTGTTCAAAAGTATCATTGATGCAGATTCTTGAGACGAAAATGAAATGAATAATGCAGCTCCTGTTCCCTCGTCAACCGAAATGAAAAGTATGCGCAGTTACTTAGAATCACACATTCGAATGGTGAAATGAATAACAAAATGGATAACATCGAAAAATTTGTTGACAATCGGATGCTAAAAAAGACAACGTAAAAAAAATATCAGATTATTTTCCAAAAACTCAATAATTGTTTTTTAAAAAACTTGAAAATATTGCTTTAAATTTCTGTAAATTCTTGTGAATGTTTTTGTTCTACCGATTTAAATTAAATACATGCATATATGCATATCTGTGTAAATAAAATAAACTCTAATAAAATTAATTTTGTTGCTACATTTTTTTTTTGCGATATCGTTTAACACGAAAAAAATATTTCAGTCCTCTCAGTTTCGTGTTAAGCGATTTTCTCTCTAATTCTAGTTCCTGTGCAGGTTACATTTATGCCATTGTTTAGGCAATCAGTTACAAATCTCAAAAATTCAAACCATGATCCAATGGCAAGAGATATTTACTATCCTGGTATACTACATCTGTACTGGTATTTACTATCCTAACTGATGAACATACCATTTGATGATTATAATTTGAGAACTTTTTGACGCAATTTGATTTAATGGGCAATAACCACGGCTCATTTCACTTAATGGTCTTCAGTGGAATTAGGATATGAATCAAAGATTCTCGTACGAAGATTCCAGCATAAACTATTACGGCTTTTAGAAATTTCTGGAAAAATTGAAGAAAAAAAGTTTAGTAAAACAACAATCTGTATATATGATGTATAAAAATAGGTTTTTATAGATTAATGAGCTATTGTATAAAACAATGAGTTAGTAATCTTTAACAGACATACTATTTAAAATTCGAGATTTTCGACAAAACAAAAGAAAGGAAATACGCAATTATTACTATACATTTATCGAATAAATACACAATACAGATTCATTCAAAAAATAACGTGACCAATTTCAGGAGCATCATAAATTTTTAGAGCGTTTTTCACGTAGTGGCACAAAAGCGCTATTAGGACGCAAATTTCGTCTTCGTTCCATATTTTGTCGTACCTTTTTCTCAGCCAATAAGCAACCAATTGACCTCGGGTTTTTGGCATTTGGTCGCATTTGTGCCCTAGATGAGCCGAATCATATTTAAATTTTCCCATAGTTTTTAAAAAAATTTTGTTTTGCTTTTTTATAGTGCTGATACAGATTTGTGTCATTATTTCTTTTCACCTCAATAGTAGTGCATTTAGAGGAGTGGTACAGTACACACACTACTTTCTGTTAGTAAAAAGTTCATTAGTTGCATTATTGTAAAATACAACATGTGAAAAATGCGCTAAAATTCTTGGCCATGCCAATGATTGATATCTTGTTATTGAATTAAGGTATCCGACTGGTTGCGACAACTTTTTTTTAAAAAAAATGGAGATATGTGGATTTTTTTGTTGTTTTTAGAATTTTTAGTACATTTAAAGAAAAATATGCTAAAATTAAGAAGAGAAAAATAAATTTTTATAATTAAAATGGGAAAAAATGGGTAAAAATTGACAAAAAATAACATAAACGCGGTCCATTCTGTACCAAAGGTTTATGAACAAATTTTCGATTTTTCAATTCTGATGTGTTGTTATGTTACTCATTGTCAAAATGACCTTCAGGATAAGAGATATTTTAGTTTTTACAAAAATTACAGCACTTTATCTCAGTTACTGTATGAAATTACTTAAAATATCAGTGATTATATTGACATAAAGGATTGTAAATTTTGTAATAAAACAGTGATTGTTAAATCAGAAGGTTAGAACACTTCTACTATTGTACAGAACATACACAAAAAATTTCAGTTAATTATTTTCAAAGCTTTTTTAGCAATCGCTGACCCTATTGGATTATTTTCAAAAAATTTTAAGTGTGACATCTTGCTTAAAGTAGTGGCATCTGCTTTTAATAAAACACTTTTAGTTTTTGTTCTAGCGAACGGAAAATGATAAACTTGGTATTTTTATAAAGCTAATAAGATGACCTGTATAATAAAATCATAAAAAATTTGTTAATTTTTGGCAAAATTCACAATTTTAGGGTAGTCGGATACCTTAATTTATTTATACATGAACTTTTCCATGTGGTTTCCTTTCAGCATTGTACATTGTACAATGTACAATGCCTTTAGGTCAAGCCAAAAGAGCATTTTCGAACATTTTAGGGGTATTTTTACAACTTTCTCTTTAATTGTTTTTTGTAACCCTTGGAATGTTCTTACTTTAGGTCTATTTAATTGTTTTTTTCTTATGTATTCCCATAAAAAATAATCACAAAGGGCACAGTCAGGGGATGATGGTAGGCAGGAGGAAGAAAATTTATTATTTTTTATCTTTCGGCCATTTTATAGTTGATTTTGCAATATGATTTGATGCAGAATCTTGGTGAAAAACAGTGCTTCCTTGAGGATAAAGAAGTTTACTTTCTTTAAAAAAAATCTTGTGTTTTATAACTTAATTATGATAGTATTTTTAGGATGAATTTTATCCTTTGGTTCTATAAAAAATTGTTTTGTTAAGCCATGAGGAGACATTCTCACCCACATCATAACACCTGATGACCAACTTGCCTTTCGCAAAACAACTGTGTATTTGCGACGCGTTTCGCTTCAAAGACATTGTATCTTCGTTTTGCCAGATGTGGATGACAAATGAAATTGTACTTCATCAGAAGTTATCCATGTTTTGTGTCTACCTTTGCGTAACATTAAATACAGAAGGCAAGAATGTTTTTTCATTCAATTCCTACTATTAGCTCACAATCTCCCTATATTTTTTTTGTATCTTGCTCAAATTTTCAATTGTTGATAAAATACTTCTATTCAACCACTAAAGTTCAAATACACTTTTTTAAACGTGTAGTAGATGACACTTGATCCTAATACAGTTTTTTCAAATATTAATTCATGAATTAAATTTAATTAATTAATTATAGTTTAAGAGATATATTTCAGTTCATATTATCCCTCTAGATGGCAACACCATTGGATAAAACAACTTTTTTTAAACTTGTGATGAAGATTTAGCTTAACCCGAATAAAACCAAATGCTTGTTTGACGTCAGCATTCTTTTTACACCTGGTCTTAAGATAAATTCTTACCTGTTATATTCAACTTTAAAAAAACGTAATGACAAATTTAATGTGGTTAAAAAGTTTTCAATGTTAATTTAAAAGTTATTTTGCCACCTAATATTGTGATTCTGTCATTTTATTAATTATAATTATTTAATAAAAAGTAACAAAAATAATATTTTTCTTTGTTGACCTAAATAGGAATTGAGAAAATTTTTTTTATACATACCGTGTTTTTCTACGGTATTTGCAGACATTTGATGATAGACTGGTCTATTCCCTTTTTTATAGCCAATTTTCTTTATCTGATGACAAATTGGCGACAGCGATACCTGTAGTTTCCTTGCTAAAGTTCTTTGACGCAGATTATTTTCTACAGTGATAATTCTTTTTAACTTCTTTTTCACCAAGGACTTCCTTTCGTTCACAATTTTTTTCCCCTGAAGCTTTTGATTGACAGACAAGTTTTATTTCTTTTCGAAGTTCACCTAGTATTTCATTAGAAAAATGTCTTTTCTGATTTTTAAAGGCTTTATTTATAACAGAATTGAGCAACCATCCTTCAAAAGCTTTAAAATTTCGTTTCGGGTTTGAGGACTTAATTTCGGAGCCGTAATTTACTCCCACTAATGAAAATATTTAACTTAGTAATTTAAATGATTCATTTTTTAAATAGAATAATAAAAAACTTATATTCTTTTAAAATTGATCATACTAATTATGAATCAACCTGTATTATTAAGTTATTCTTTCATTAACATACACTCATGGACACAAAAATTAGCGCACAAAGAAGGGGTCATCAAAATGAAAAGAAATTTTACATACGTAATGACTACTTTGATATAAGTAAATGATTAGAAAATCAAAGAAAAAGAATAATTTATTTCATAGAAAAAGGCAAAAGAACGGAGGATTTAATACCCTGTTGTTACTCCCTCTAGAGCGAATGCACGATGCGATACGATCTTGCATTGATGCATACAAGTTCTGTATGATGTCTTGAGACATTTCGTTCAATATTTGCTATAACCTTGCTTCTAGTTCGTTCAAACTCGTAGGATGCCCAACACGCCGTCCCAAATGATCCCAGATATGATCGATTGGAGACAAATCTGGGGATCGGGCAGGTCAAGGAAGGGTAATAACGGTGCGGAGACAGTCTTGTGACATCCTTGTCGTGTGAGGCCGAGCATTGTCTTGTTGAAAAATGGCTCATGGTAGCCGTTGCATGAGTGACAATACATGTGGTGGCAGGATGTCGCACACCGCTGGGCTGCCATGCTGCCACGAATCAATACAAGGGGTGACCATGTATAGTAATCATTTGCCCTCCATATCATCATACCAGCTGTGGGAGTGGTGTGTCGCTGTAAAAAAAAAGTAGGATTGATGCGTTTACCACGGGGTCTCCACACACGAACACGATTGTCATCACTGCTGAGATTGAATCTGGATTCGTCACTAAAGACGACCTGGTTCCTTTCCTCCGCAGTCTAGTTTCCTCGTACGCGGCACCACTCCAAACGGAGGCGTCGATGTGTGGGTGTCAAGGGTAGCACACGTAATGGGAGCTGCGATCCCAAATGTCCTCAGCCAGGTGCCTTTGTATGGTTCGAGATGACACAGGGGCCCTAGTGAAGATGCTACCTGTGCCTGGATGGCGGCCAATGAAGCAGTTGGCTGTACGTATGCATTTCTTACTATGTGGCGGTCTCCTCGACGATTGGTCTGTCGAGGGCTTCCTGAGCCTGGTCTTCGTGTAAATGACATCTCTCGGATCCACTGGTCCCAACACCTCC